>SEYY01001178.1:385729-390729 GCA_009176605.1 Armadillidium nasatum
TCAATGACGCTTTTTAAAAAAGATCTCCATATCACTCAGCTGTTTTGGTCAAGCTTTACTGTAAGCATTTCAGGATCCTGCTGATTTTTTTCAGCTATCTCCACACCCACCTTTCCAGCCGATTGTCAGATAGAGAGAACAGTTATTTCCTAGCTCTATGCTCTATATATTGGGATAATTTCCTGATGTCTAAGGTTCAATGCTATCAAGCATTATGTCATTCTACTCAAGTCAAAGTTTGTCCCTGTCTTTTGCGATTTGTAGTTTTCACATAATACGTAAAAATTCATAGCATGGAACTTTCGCCAAAAACTACAAATGTTTTAAAATCTCTGAGAAGCCTTTGAAGCTCAATAAAGATCATTATCCAAGACATTATACAGTTTTCCCTAAAATTAATTCCGTGCATTTCTAATGGTCATCCAGAATATGTTTGCGCTGAGAGAGCTTCAGTTGCTTTCATAGCGCTGATAGTTGGTTAATATGAGTGTAATGGCTGTCTGTGGATTTCGCAGCGCCAAGTAGTAAGGTCCTCTGCTCCTTTTCACTATCCATTCTATGGTTTATATCTGGCTAAGAATAACTGAGAGATGTTTGTGTTTATATTGTCTGCATTTACAACCAATCAGGAGTTTCTGAATACTTTAGAAAGGTAGTGTATATATTTCAGCCAGTAAATTTACACAGAATGTGATTTGAATATATGTTTAAAGGCAGTAGCTTTGATACGTTTAGCTACACCCCTTCTCTTAACCTTCCTTATGCATGTATGTCTGATTAAATTTTGTCTACGCATTTGTTTGCTTTTGCGTAATCTTTTACTAAAACTATTTCAATTATATATATATATATATATATATATATATATATATATATATTATATATATATATATATATATATATATATATATATATATATATATATATATATATATATATATATATATATAAGGACTTATAATTTGTCCCAAAGACTTGACCAGGCTATTTAGATAACATACGCCTTGATTACTAACTGTCCTAATCTATATTACTGTCTGAGAATTAAGGTTTTCTTTGAAACGCTTTTAAGTGTCTTAAATATGATTGAATTCAATCAAGGCTTAGAGCTTATAATAGTGACTAGCATGGTAATCATTTAAATGTGGTTTGAATCCGTTTTCTTCGTACAGAATTTGAAGCAAAAAGAGGACGCGGGAGGCTTCAAGTGGGGAAACATGTTGAATATGGCTTTAAAGCTTCTATCTATCACTCAACCCAGTCCCTCAACTTCGGCAGTTGACAAAATGGACACTATTTCTCAAATTACGGTTTGTACATTTTACTTAGCATGTCGTGGTGTGGGGCTCATCGACATATTTACAGGTTTTGTGGAACTTCGATGGTATACTAGAAATTTTTTTAAAAATTAATGTTATTACTAAAATTCTGCTTCCCAAATCTGTAATGACAAAACATTGCTAAGACAAACAAACAAAAAAAAAACCTTAATACTTGAATTGTTACTTTTTTTTCTTATATTAATAAAATTGCACCCTTATAATCAAGTTGAGATCCACATTTAAAAAATTGCACATTAAAATATAAAAATATTTTTATAATTATTCCAGATACTATATAGAAATATCTTATTAGATTGTTATGTATTTACTGAAGAACAAATACTAGCAATATATCCCGCATTATATTCAATATACAGTATTTTAATTGATGTATTATTTGTATAAAATTACAGAGTGGTGATTTTTCATGGACGAAAATTGTAACTCTCGGACTTCAACTAATCTTAAGCTTCTTTGGAAACGACAATGTGGCAATCGACAAAATGGACCCAGGATCACCTGTAGAGGTAATTTATTTTTTATTCAGCAACGTTTAAAGAGAAGCTACTCTCTTGGTTATAGTATTACTTCTTCTAAATTGAATCTCTTTTTAGTAGAGGTTACTACTTGATTACTTGTTATATTTCAGGCTTTCCTTGCAACTATTATTGCTTATTTAACTAATTCGGATGATCCTACTCAAATAAAAGTGATGGCGAAACAAGCGACAGAGGTAAGACTATAATAGTTTTATATAATAATGAATTTTATAACAGTTTTATTTATAGTAAAATAATTATAATTTATTCATAGAAAATAATTGTAATTATAGCATTCATACTACAAAACCTAAATTAGCGAAAATAAATATTTGAAATCTATATTTTTTTGATGGAATGAAACTCTTTCAGCTTTGGGATATCGTCATCTCCTTACTAGACACTTTGAGAACTAGTTTTTCCCAGCGATCTTTCCAAGCCAGGGCAATAGGATCAAATGACTTACTGGCAGACGCAGCCATTGCTTCAACCTCTATGGTTAAGGTAGATTTTAAAGCACTCATGTAATTACAGAAGTAATAATTAAAATAAAATTTTTTATTCTAATTGAAAAATTTTTGCATTTCAAAATGACCAATTAAAAATATTTATTTTTTTTAATTTCAACTTATTTACATTGCCCAAATATTTTCTTTAATATATATATATATATATATATATATATATATATATATATATATATATATATATATATATATATATATATATATATATATATATATATATATATATATATATATATATATATATATATATATATATATATATATATATATATATATATATATATATATATATATATATATATATATATATATATATATATATATATTATATATACTGTTTAAATAGAGTCTGCTAAAAACATACAGCACGAAGGACGATATGTGCATCCAAAAGTACATTTGTGAAGCCAACAAAGAATGCGCAGACGAGACAGGCGAAACAGGATATATATTCTGTCAATTAGGATCGTAAGTTTCGTTTCTTTTCTTTCCTTAATTAGTGTCAAGTTCAAAAGAAATATCAAAAACTATTATAAATTTTATTCTTCAAATGTTAACTTTAGCTAGTCGTACACTAAGCGACATTCGTTGAATGAAACCCCCCCGCCCTC
This sequence comes from Armadillidium nasatum, assembly GCA_009176605.1. Taxonomy (NCBI): domain Eukaryota; kingdom Metazoa; phylum Arthropoda; class Malacostraca; order Isopoda; family Armadillidiidae; genus Armadillidium; species Armadillidium nasatum. The sequence goes on from SEYY01001178.1 coordinate 388,729, forward strand.
TTTTTTTTATTCTATGTTCGGAGTTTCAAAAATACCAAAAGAATTATTTTTTAAAAAAAATTATTTATATAAATATAAGCCAGAATTAAAATAAAAATTAAAATTGATATCAAAATAAAAATAAAAATTAAAATTGATATGAAAATAAAAATAAAAATTAAAATTGATTTTAAAAATAAAAATTAAAATTGATATTAAAAATAAAAATAAAAATTGATATTAAAAATACAAATTAAAATTGATGTTAAAAATAAAAAATAAAATTAATATATTAAAAATAAAAATTAAACTTGATATTAAAATAAAATAAAACTTAAAATATTATTATTAAAAATAAAAATTAAAATTGATATTAAAAGTAAAATAAAAATTAAAATGATACTAATATTAAAAAAAGGCAACCAAAAAATAACGTTGCTCCTCAAATTTCAAAACCTATCTAACCTTAATTTATGAATAAACAATTTCAATAATAACAAAAAATTAATATTTAACTAAATTCTATAAAATATTATTAATCAATTTCATTTATTTATTAAGTTTTATACTATTTTTAATAATTTCGTACATTAAAGTAACCAGTTTTAATTCATAAAATTAGAATAAAATTTAGTGAAGCAACTTTACTCGGAGAATTAATTCCTATTTTGAAATATTAAATAAATGATTTATCAATTAATGAACTATTTAATAGATCAATGTTATAATCCATACACTAGTAACATCCAAAAATTGGCCTTTAAATAGAATATTATAAAAAAAGGCAACCAAAAAATAACGTTGCTCCTCAAATTTCAAAACCTACCTAACCTTAATTTATGAATAAACATTTTCAATAAAAACAAAAAATTAATATTTAACTAAATTCTGTAAAATATTATTAATCAATTAATTAATTTATTTTTGGTGTAAAGGTCGTCAGACAACGGAGGGTGATGATAAAATTAATGAAAATTAGTATTCGAAAATTTCTCAAATCAAATAGTGTAAAATTTTAAATAGGTTCTAAATTTGAAACATAATAATATTTAATAAATTCTCCATTTTTACATTTACTAATTTATGTAGATAAAACTATTTTTAAAATTTCTATCCTCAGATACGCCTTGAATTACGCCCTCGAAGGGAAATCCTACACACCGTTCGACATCATTTCCGACGCAGCAAGAATGGGAAGAATAGGAGAAGACTGCAAAGTCGCTTTCAAAGAGTGCAAAGATAATTATTTTTAAACATATTTTTTAAAAAAATTTATAAATAAAAATTGGTGGACTTGAAGAAGGACTGATGCGAAAAGACATTTACTTCATTAACTGCACTACTGACATTTGAAATGACAAAATAAAATACTCTAAATTGTCGTAAGGAGAAGAAAAAAATTTTAAAAAATAAAAAAAAAACAAAAACAAACGCTGGGCATTCCATTCACAAACTTATTTAAACAGAAATTGACTATGGTTAAAAAAAAAATCATACTATTGATAACTTCACAGACACAAAGACAAAATTTCGACTATTTAGTCGAGGAAGAAAAAAAAGGACAAAAAAAGGACAAAAAAAAGGACAAAGAAGAACAAGGACAACAAGAAGACTTGAATATACTGTTCAGACACTACTATGGTCCACTTAACTTTTAGACTACCTACTAAACTCAATGTCTCATTGTGACGACACATTTAACTTGTACTCAAGGGACTTTAAAACGATCAAGACATGAAAGAGAAAAAAAAACAACTCTTTTAAATAGACATTGACTTACACAGACGAGAAGAAAACTAAAAAATATAAATAAAATTATATTAAATATAACACAGTTAGTGAGAAACATAAGTATACCAAATTTATCTTAAAGATTTTGGCTTATTCAGGTAGTCAAATTAAAATTTTCATAAAAGAAAAAAAAAAAACTCTAAAATCATATTTTATCAAATTTAAAATTATAGTTTGCCCTTCACTGCCACAGAAATTCAAATGCAAAACATAATCACTTTGAATTTTATA
>SEYY01001178.1:400729-403229 GCA_009176605.1 Armadillidium nasatum
AAGCTAGATGATATACTTTCTAACACGCAACAATTAAAAACCGGCGTTCCACAGGGATCCATACTCGCACCACTTCTGTTTTCAATATACACAAACGACTTAATAAACTCACACAATTCTTTCTCAGTCTCGTTCGCAGATGATATATCTATATTGATCAATGACAAGAACCCCGAAACACTATCCAAAAAAGTTGAAACCTCTTTAACAAACATCATGAGATGGGTCGACTCAAATAAACTATCATTAAACATACAAAAAACCTCCTACATTATAATAAGCAATAAAAACGTTGGAAATAATTTTAAAATCAAACTAAAAGATACTGAGCTAACCCGGTCAAATACCGCTAAAATCCTGGGAGTCATAATAGACGACAAGCTAACATTTAAAGAACCACAAAACATTAGTAAATAAACTCGCAAAGTATATGTACATCTTATTAAATTAGCTAAAATCCATTCCACTGTATGTTTACGAAAAATATATTTTGCACACATTCACACCCACATACTATACTGTCTACCTGTATATGGATCAACAACTAAATCTAACACACATCAAATCATAACAATGCAAAAACGAATCATAAGGCTACTCAGCGGCAGCAGAGATTTTTATAGTCATACACCACCTCTATTCAAAAAACTCAACATATTGCAATTTGATCATCTCCTAAACCTCTCCCTCCTAAAGGAAATACACAAAGTAATAAACAATAACACATGCGAATTCCTAAAAACTAACCATCACAACAATTTAAAACTGAGAGAGAATAATATTCAGAAATAACACAAACCTTCAAACCCCATTTATAGACTTACCAAAGAAGTTAGCTACGTCTCCACCTCTTCTTTATAATAATAACCTCCCTGACGACATAAAAAAATTGAAAGATCAATAAATCATACGCAACGCAAAATTAAAAAAATGTCATTAACTCATTAACTCATTCCTTGATTCCTAATTATTATTTATTATATTATTATTATATTATATTACTACTATTATTAATTATTATTTTATTATATTTGTTATTTATTATTATTATTTTATTATTATTATTATTATTATTATTATTATTATTATATATTACTTTATTATTATTATTATTAATATTGCTACTACTATTATTATAACAATTTCTACTATTACCAGTATTATTATTATTTATTTTTTATTGTAATTAGTAATTATTACTATCACTATTATTGGTATTACTATTTTTGTTATTATGTTCATCATTAGTATTTTCATTAGCTGGATTATTATCTTCATTATTATTCATATTATTATTATTATTTATTATTATTATTATTATTATTATTATTATATTTAAAATTAAATCAATCGAGCAGCAGCAATAATTAATTCCATCATTGCAATTATTAACACCATTATTATTATATATTTTTATTATATTATATGTCATCATCATTATTGTTACTCATCTTGTTGCTGCTATTGTTCTATTATTGAAATTTCTATTATAAATTATAGACTACAATTTTATACTTTATTCTTATTAATTATGGATCATTATTGTTATTATTATTATTATCATTATTATTATTATTATTATTACTGCCATTATTATTATTATTATTATCACTCATTTTTATATTATTTTTATTAATACTACTATTCTTATTACTATTATTATCTTTGAAGTATATATCATCATTGCTATTATTATTACCAATATTATCATAGTAAACATCATAAGTAACGTCATTGTTATTGTTACTTGAATCATAACCTGCAATTATTAAATAAATTATTAAATAAATTAATTATATAAATATATATATATATATATATATATATATATATATATATATATATATATATATATATATATATATATATATATATATATATATATATATATATATATATATATATATAGATGTGTGTATGTATATCATATGTATTAAACATTGGGGCTCAAAGGAAACCGCAGTGTTTTCCCCTAGCAGCCCCTTTTCAGAGAACTGGACAGTCACGATATTATTATTAAGATTATTATTGAATTTAGTAGAATAGGACCTATTTTTAAACTTTAAACCTGTAAATGTACCTCTTCCTGAATAAAGCTTTTTTTTTTTATGAATGAATGAATGAATGAATTATTATTATTATTATTATTATTATTATTATTATTATTATTATTATTATTATTATTATTATTATTATTATTATTATTATTATTATCATTGTCATTATTATTATTGTTAGTGTAAATGCTATTATTGCATTATTATGGTAGAAAATGATATCATAATTAAAGCATCGGTTACTATATAATATTCACTATTAGTAATATTACAAGAGCATTGTTACTTTAGTAGTAATTCATTATAACTTATTGAATTTTTAAATTAAGAAAAATATTATTTAGGCCTATGTATTAAAAATTCTAGTTCAAAGGAAACTATAGAGTTTTCACCTAGCAGCCAAGTCACAGTATTATTATTATTATTATTATTATTATTATTAT
>SEYY01001178.1:410729-427112 GCA_009176605.1 Armadillidium nasatum
CTCAATATAAACATATTTCAAAACAAACCATGTCAACCACAAACAAACCTCAAATAATTATATTTCAAAACAGAGCAAAAACCAAATACACTTTATATAATGGTAATTTTATCCTTCTTGTTTAATACTTTTTAATCTGTTTTCAAATTTCTTTGGTTTGTTTGTCTACCAATTTTCACCTCTACTTCAGATTAGAAATAACATCATAGATGAAACTAGTCTAAAACCCATTAACCGTTCAGGGTTTAGCAAATATTATTATTATTATTATTATTATTATTATTATTATTATTATTATTATTATTATTATTATTATTATTATTATCATTATTATTATTATTATTATTATTATTATTATCATTATTATGCAAAAACGAATCATAAGGCTACTCAGTGGCAGCAGAGATTTGTATAGTCATACACCACCTCTATTCAAAAAACTCAACATATTGCAATTTGATCATCTCCTAAACCTGTCCCTCCTAAAGGAAATACACAGAGTAATAAACAATAACACATGCGAATTCCTAATAACTAACCATCACAACAATCAAACAGAGAGGAATAATCTTAAGAAATAACACAAACCTTTAAACCCCTTTTTATAGGCTTACCAAAGCACGACAAGCAGTTAGCTACGTCTCCACCATTCTTTATAACACCTCCCTGACGACATAAAAAATGAATGATCAATAAAATCATACGCACGCAAAATTAAAAAACAATGTTCATTAACCCATATTGATGCCTTATTAATATTATTATTATTATTATTATTATTATTATTATTATATATTATTATTATTATTATTATTATTATTATTATTATTATTATTATTATTATATATTATTATTGCTATTATTATTATTATTATTATTATTATTATTATTATTATTATTATTATTATTATTACTATTGTTATTGTTATTATTATTACTATTATTATTATTATTATTATCATTATTATTATTATAACTATTACTATTATTATTATTAATATTTAATTTTTTTTTTTTTTTTTTTTTTTTTTTTTTTTTTTTTTTTTTTTTTTTTTTTTTTTTTTTTTTTTTTTTTTTTTTTTTTTTTTTTTTTTTTATTTTTTTATTACTATTTTTGTTATTTTGTTCATCATTAGTATTTTCATTAGCTGGATTATTATCTTCATTATTATTATTATTATTATTATTATTATTATTATTATTATTATTATTTTTAATAGTATTACAATCAGATACTCTACAGCAGCAGCAAATATCACTTCCATCATTGCAATTATTAACACCATTATTATTATTATTATTATTATTCATTATTGTTGCTGCTATTGTTCTATTATTGAAATTTCTATTATAAATTATAGACTACAATTATTAGTACTATTATTCTTATTAATTATTATTATTATTATTATTGTTATTATTATTATTATTATTATTATTATTATTATTATTATTATTATTATTATTATTATTATTATTATTACTGCCATTATTATTATTATTATCACTCATTTTTATATTTTTATTAATACTACTATTCTTATTACTATTACTATCTTTAAAGTATATATCATCATTGCAACTATTATTATTATTACCAATATCATAGTAAACATCATAAGTAACGTCATTGTTATTGTTACTTGCATCATAATCTGCAATTATAAATATTAATTATTATTAAAATATAATTATAATAATATATATATATATATATATATATATATATATATATATATATATATATATATATATATATATATATATATATATATATATATATATATATATATATATATATATATATATGTATATATATATATATATGCATTAAACATTGGGGCTCAAAGGAAACCGCAGTGTTTTCCCCTAGCAGCCCCTTTTCAGAGAACTGGACAGTCACGATATTATTATTAAGATTATTATTGATTATTTAGTAGAATAGGACCTACTTTTAAACTTTAAACCTGTAAATGTACCTCTTCCTGAATAAAGCTTTATGAATGAATGAATTATTATTATTATTATTATTATTATTATTATTATTATTATTATTATTATTATTATTATTATTATTATTATTATTATTATTATTATTATTATTATTTTTATTTTTAAAAATTTTTAATTTTAATTTATTAATTTAAATATATTATATATAAAAAATAAAATATATATATATATATATATATTATATATATATATATATATATATATATATATATATATATATATATATATATATATATATATATATATATATATATATATATATATATATATATATATATATATTATAACTTGGGTACATGTAAAACGCTTCAATCACGACTAATTATTCAGAAAGTGAATAAAATAAATTATTTCTTTAACATCAAAATAATTTTTCTCTAAATTAAAGTTTTCAACCAAAATCTTTGGAAATCAAATTTTTATTTTATTTTTTTTTTAATTTTTCACATCCCACATTTATCTAGGAGGGGATTTATCTAGTAAATTTCTTGATAGGGTTGAACTAAAGTTGATCAAAGTTGTAAAAATGTGACCAAATAATTTATCATCAAAATACCATACACAATAAAGCATCCCCAAAACGCTGAATGGGAAATCTATCAAAAAATCACCAAACCTTTGCTATATAAACCCTATACTCTTATTCCCTTAATCCCGGATGTCATTAAACCCAGTATGCCTAAATCAAGTTAGGACAGATGATAAACCTTACTGGACCCTCTTCTTTAGAAGTTTTTAAGATCAGCCATTTTGAAAAATGGTCATATATTGCACAGTATAATCTAAAATTTTAAGATACTTTTCATATACACGAAATCGAGATTATCATCGAACTAGAGGCCTTAGAAGCATTAGAGTCATAAATTCGTGGAACAGTTTCAGGTCATTCGAAAGAAAACCAGTTGGACGACGTATTATGTTTGAAAATTAAGGAGGGCTACTATTGGTGGGCCACATTCAGACCATATCAAACAAATGCACAATACGAATTAATGGAGTAATTAAATATAATTATAACCAAAATTATCTTTGGACGCACGTAACTTTATATATATATATATATATATATATATATATATATATATATATATATATATATATATATATATATATATATATATATATATATATATATATATATATATATATATATATATATATATATATATATATATATTATTTTTTTTTTTTTCTTGCAGATGAGAATATGGTCTCTATAGGCGAACTATACGTAAAGAAATCTTTGAATACAGAAGAAGACAAAGTGTCTTCCTTGTGCTTACCTTCTTCAGCATCTTCACCGCTACAATTTCCGTCAGATTTTTCTCAACCATCGACGTTGTATTCGCCATTACGATTACGCCATCCTGCATTTCTTTCTCGAGATAAAACGCCCCCTGGTGATCGGGATCCCAACCACATCACTGGAGACAAACAGTGTTTTTACAATCCATTTTTCAGTCCTTCAAATCCATTTCTGCAATTCACTTCAGGTATATATATATATATATATATATATATATATATATATATATATATATATATATATATATATATATATATATATATATATATATATATATATATATATATATATATATATATATATATATATATATATATATATATATATATATATATATAAAGAATAATAATATTTTTAATATTCAAAGTGAGTTGATAATATTTATAATTAAGTCTATTATTTTAATCATTTAAAAATGAACTTTTTAATACAAACATTTATGGGTCATTTCTAAGAGCTGAGAGGAACTGATTAATTAAGCCTTGTATCTGCGCAATCGCGCAGATTTTTAATAAAAAAAAAAAAATGTGAGATGTACATATCTTGCATTATATATTTTAAAATTTGCAAGTTTGGAAATTATTTGCTCATTTTATACAATATTTTTCCAAACAAGAAAAAGTTACTTTCAAGGAAGGAAAGTAGGAAGAAGATTCTAAAAAAAAAAAAAAAAAAAAAAAAAAAAAAAAAAAAAAAAAAAAAAAAAAAAAAAATTTGGTTTAGAAGGAGGCTACCACGAAACTTTGAAAACTCATGTATTTAAATGATCTAAATTTCATGCTTTTAGGAAAAGATCTATAGATTTTGGAAACGATAAAGTTTCAGGTATGCAATTCTAAAAGATTGACAGAGAGAAAATATATAGATAAATAGATATCAGTAAGCCGAAGTACATAAAACAATAAAAATACGTTGAACAAATATAAATTAAATATCAAAAACAAAATAAATGAATTGGTTATGTACACAATTTATCTGAGATCTTCTGTAATCTAAAAAAAAAAAGCCATATTACATTTCAAACCATCTAAATCATTTAGAAGAACATTCAATACTCTGTAGATCTGATTAAATATTATTTTAATATCTCTAACTAATCCTCTCAAGGACACCAATTTATTCTTTTCAACAAATAAGCAGAGATTAATTAAAAAGTAGCCTAAAATTGTACGTATCATAAAAGCACCAATTTGACTACATATTTCGTGGTTGCTCGTTCTATTCGATACATTACACATTTAGTAATAACCTTATAATAACCTGCACGAAACTAGTTTACAATTTGGCTGCTAACCCTCAAATTTCTTCATAATTTTGCTCCATCGAACGATATATAATAAGGCTTAACCAAATACAAGAAAGTATTCCAACTTAATTAATGAATTATATCTTTGTAAAATTACTGATTTAAAGTAATTTTTTTTTATTATCTCTTGCCTCTGAGTATCTCATTCCTTTCTGAATACCATTTTATAATAAAATAAAGATATTTTATTTCGTTATTAATTTTCAATGTACAGTTTGGTAATAAATTTTATCTCACTTTCTATCATATTGTAATCTCTCTTCTACAAAAAATTCATCGTTACACTTTTATTGTAGTTCAAATTTAAACAGAGTCTTATTATTCTCTCAGTATTACTCAATATATAATCTTCAATGTCTTAATTGAACGACGCCAAGTTTGGTTCTCACATTACAGTCTGAAATTTCGACTATTAATTCCATAATTTTAGAAAAAAAAGAAGAAATAGGATGCCTCCCTTTCTCACTCCATTCAAAATGTCAAAATTCAGAAAAACAATTATTATATTTTACGCAATCCATTTAATTATTATCAATGAATTATAATCAAATATAGTCTTACAATTGTTACGTATGATAAATATTATACATAACTATAAGATTAGGATTATTAGGAGCATTAATATTACTTAACTTCTTAAACAGCTTCTAATGATTCACTTTAAATATTTTAGCCAAATCCAATAAAGTTACATGGACCACAGTATTTTTATTTAAAAATAGTGAAATTTTCTTTTAGCTTGAAAGCGACAATTGTTGGAGAATATTATTTTCTGAAACTATGTCTCTTGTTGAGGACCACATAATCTTCCGTTCTATTTAATATACCACACTCAAATACGAGTATCATTTAAAATATTGAAGATATCAAAACTGGTTTATAAATGTTTATATATCATTCCAATTTCCATACTGATCTTTCATAACTTTTCCTCTTAACATTTTAATAGGTACATTATGCATCACACACGTGTTAAAAAATCCGGCTATTCTTTTACCGAATTGTCCCGTCCCAAACTTAATATGAAACATATAAACTTCATCTGGTCCCGATGTTGGTTCATATTTTGCACTGAACATGTTCATAGACCTCTAATATAGTTCCTACTCTTTTTGTTCGATAACTTTCGTCAGACTGACAAAACTTGCAGCCATGTATCTTCTTAGATTTGCCAAGGAATTACTCGACTTTTTTCACGCAATCAATTTCACTTTAATTGTTTGTTGGATACTTCGGCTTTTTTGCTGTTCTTGAAGGTCTTAATATTTTTATTTTTAAATCCAGCCATTAATTTATTGTTACGAAATTAATTTTAATAATCTTTACTTTTCAATTTATAAGTAAATTTTGCTCTTCATCTTCTAGGAATTTCTTTCTTTTCCATTTAGTTTCCAACTTAATAAATCTGTTTTCTGCATCAACAAAAGTGAGTTTATTGTATTGTTAAAACAAAGAATATATATATATATATATATATATATATATATATATATATATATATATATATATATATATATATATATATATATATATATATATATATATATATATATATAGATAGATAGAGAGAGAGAGAGAGAGAGAGAGAGAGAGAGAGAGAGAGAGAGAAGAAGAGAGAGAAATGAAGAGAGAGAGAGAGAAGAGAGAGAGAGAGAGAGAGAGAGAGAGAGAGAGAGAGAGAGAGAGAGAGAGAGAGAGAGAGAGAGAGAGAGAGAGAGTAAAAAGTTGCTAAAAAGATGTTAAAGTGTCAAACTTTTAAGTACAAAATAAAATATTTCTCCATTTTTGTCTCGTCTTCTCAATATCTCGCATAATTTTCTCGTCAAAAAGTGATAAAATTTTTTATTTCAGAACCAAAAATAAATTCTAAGCATTCATTTAAATAAAAGTTTACATTTTCAAATAAAAAAAATTTATTTTCATAAAGGGGTGATACATTTCATAGCTTGTCGCGCGCTTTCTCAAAACAAATAAATAAATAAATGAAAAATTAAATTGAAAGAAAAAAAATGAAGCCGACTTAAACTATAAACTTTGATGCAAAATTATTTCAAACTAAGGAGGAAAAATTGTAATCAAATTTTTAACGATTTATACGTTTTCTTTTTTCCCCCTTTTTTTCTTTTTTTTATTTATTTATTTATTGTTTATTTTAATTAATTTATATTAAAAAACCTTATTTGTTTACGAATAAGTTTTTAATTTTTGAAATTTCCGCTCCCTTACAAGGGTGAAGAGGTGAAGGCAGGGGTGGAAAACCCCGGAGGCATCCAGTCCCTTGTCATAGTATATTCCATAGAAGATATTATCAACGCACCAGCAAATAGATATAAAAATAATTTTTTTTTAATAAAACTAAAGTTATACTCAATATCAAAAAAATTATTATCATCATAATTAAATATCAATTACTATTATAATATTAAGCATGTATCTTAAATATTGTTTTTCCTATCTTTTTTTTCTTTCTTTTTTTTTTGCGTTTGGTATACGAAAGATCGAAGAGCCCTGGTTTAGAGCTTGTTAATCCACCGTTACCAATTCAGCAATCTACAAAATATGTAATTAACATAAGCTTTCTAACTTCGCATGCCTTATTTACAGTTTAATTCCCCCCACCCCACCCCCCACCCCTTTTTTTTAACATTGGATATATTTCAAGTCTCTCTCGTAAAATATTACCCTTATAACTTCAAATCCTAACATCAAATTTAAGACAGCAAGAAAGTTTACTTTAATAGTTAACTTTGACAGAAGTAAGTTCAGTAACCAACAAGATTTTTAAAACTAGACAGCAAACTCCTATTTATTCCTCCACTGCCCAGGTCAAGAACTTTTAGTAGATCAGTTAAAAAATTTCATTTTTTTTAAATGACCGGAAAATTAACATTAGAATTTACATGTATTACATGTAAGGGAGAGTCAATGTCATAACTTACAAAATAAAATATAAAGTCGTATTACATACACAATATAATATATATATATATATATATATATATATATATATATATATATATATATATATATATATATATATATATATATATATATATATTATATATATATATATATATATATATATATATATATACTTTTTGCATGTATCTATTTTAATTTTTAAAATACTTTTGTGAAACATTGTTTATATCATAGGTCAGAAAATTTCTTTGTTTCTATTTAAAAAAAAAAAAAATTAATTAATAAAGAAAATAGTAGTAGTATTTCATGTTTTACTTCATAGTCGAAACATGTTTTGACTTTCTTTTAATATATAGTATGAGGTAATTTATATTATAAGCAATTATATTTTATCTATTATCATTTCAAATCTTTATTTTAATTCACTTATTTAAATTTTAATTTTGGAAATATAAGTTTAATTAAAATTAAACATGCATATTTTCATTTAATCTTAATTCTCAGTAGATATAGGTACTAATTAAGTTGTGCGTATATATATATATATATATATATATATATATATATATATATATATATATATATATATATATATATATATATATATATATATATATATATATATATATATATATATATATATATATATATATATATATTATATATAACTAAAATAAAATTTTGTGAGAAATTTCATATTAATCTTATTATAATTATTTAAATAGTAAATATAAAAAAACAAAAAAAACAAAAAAAAACAAATGAGTTAATAAATAATGATTACCGGAACAGTAAGAAACCGCCATGAGTCGCAAAGCAGTAACAAAATTACTTACAACTCGGCAAACAGAAAAATGAACATAGTTCATCTTTGAAATTAAACGTTTGATCAATGGTAGAAGTCTGTAGCACTGATGGAGATGGAATCTGGAGCCGAAAGTGCCAATGAAAATGGAGTCCAGAGTCGAAAAGTCTCAAAAGAGATGCAGTATGGGGTGAGAAGTCTTAATGGAGTTGTATTCTGAATCCGAAGCCTCTCAAAAGAGATGAAATCAGGAGTCAAATATTCCGATGGAAATGGAGTCAGGAGCTGAAAGTTTTGATCTAGAGTTGAAAGCCTCACTTAAAATCGAGACCGAAATGAAAACCCTGAAGGGTGATGGAATCTGAAGGTGGAAGACCTATAATAAAGATGAATTCCAGAGTCGAAAGTCCTGATGAATAAATATGGAATCCAAAATTGGGGATCCTAATATAGATGCAGTCTGGAGTTTGGAGTATGCAACCTAAATGAATATGAAGTCTGAATGAAAGATTTAGTTACTAGTTAACTTTATTTAAAAAGATTTGTCCCGACTGTGCATTAGGATTAATCAATTAATATACTAATATACCACTAACAATGTACTTAGTTGTATGTCCTTATTATTAGAGAATTCAATATATATATATATATATATATATATATATATATATATATATATATATATATATATATATATATATATATATATATATATATATATATATATATATATATATATATATATATATATATATATATATATATATATATATATATATCAATTAATCGTCATTGTTATTTTAATAGCAGAATAGTTTATTCTAAAAACAAATTTGTAGAATTATAACTTCATCAATATAGGCGTGCGCTCACATATCATTGCAGATATCATAGGAAGAAATAGACATAAACATTCAATGGCAAAAAAAAAAATCCCGATGTGGGAGGTCTCTCCCCCACTCTACCCACCCCGACTCTTGAAATGAAAGAAAAAAAGAAGAAAAGAAGAAAATTCCGAGAAAGAGGGAAAAATCCCATAAAGAGATGTTTACATTTCGGGTTATATAAAAGAAAAAGACTAAAAAATATTCCATTTTATTGTTACTTCATTTTATTTTTGTCGTATCATTATTATTATTATTACTGAAGGAAATGATGAGTACTTTTATTTCCAATCGTAACAAAAATAATAAATAACACACGTAAGGAAGGGTAATATTATTATTATTATTATTTTTATTTTTATAAAAAATGCCACCACCTCTCACGTGTTAAAGGAGTACAGAGTTTTGCTCCCATATATATATATATATATATATATATATATATATATATATATATATATATATATATATATATATATATATATATATATATATATATATATATATATATATATATATATATATCAGAGGTGGGCGCGCAAATTTTAAAATTTAGAGCGCAAACTCAAAAGCGCAAATTTTAAAAATTTTGTCCGCAAATGCAAAAGCGCACATTTTTTCAAAAATTTAGTCCGCAAATGCAAAAGCGCACATGTCCGCAAATAAAAAAAAATTTTTAAAGCGCAAATTTTGAAGCAAAAAAAAAAAAAACAAAAAAAAAAAAAAAAAAAAAAATTTTTTAGCGCTAGGATGTAAAGATGAATTATTTTTAAATTTTATTTGATAAATGCAAATATATAACAAAAAATGAGAAAGAATTTATTATTATTTATTCAGCCATCTATGATCTCTTCCTCCTCGTAGCTCTCCTCTTGCATTCTGAAAAGGGTCATATTCCCTTTCATGAAAATAAATTTTTCAAAATTGCTGGATGCAATGGCTGCCCTCTTTGGTCTTAGAATGTCAGAGCCTTGACTAAACAACTTCTCCACGGCCGCTGAGCTGGGTAATGGGGTATTATACTTCATAAACAAGTCCACCCAGACCTCTTGGTATTCACATGGAAAAAGGTTCCTAGTGAGAGGGGTATTGTGGTGAACATCTACTGCATCCCAGCTATCCAAGGTTTGCCGCAACTTCTCCTCCAGAGGTGTTCTGCTGGATATATGGGGCCTTCAGTTTCTGAAAATATTTAGAAATGGTATCAAGAACTCAAATCTTTTTAAGTTTCATTTGAACATTATGTCAGTGTATTATGAATATATATATATATATATATATATATATATATATATATATATATATATATATATATATATATATATATATATATATCATCATCATCATCATCATCATCATCATCATCATCATCATCACCGTCCAAACCGGTAGGCTGACGCCAGTCGGGTGCTACTCCTCCAAAATTTTCTCCACGCATTTCTGTCCTCAAACATTCGGTTGTCTTCCACCTTTTCCCGTGTCTTTTTCCTTCGTTGTATGGCTTCTTCTACCGCCTCCATCCATCTCTTCCTTGGTCTTCCCGCCGGTCTCCTTCCTTCTGGTCTCCATTCCAGCATCTCTCTCAGTCTCTCTCCCTCCCCCATTCTCTTCACGTGACCAAACCATCTCAGTTGGTTTCTTTCTATGCATTCAAAAATTGATTCCACCCCAAGTTTCTCTCTCACCAGTTCACTCCTCATTCTATCTCTCAGTGATATATATATATATATATATATATATATATATATATATATATATAATATATATATATATATATATATATATATATATATATATATATATATATATATATATATATAATATATATATATATAGGTTAAGAGATGCTTAAAGATTGTTCTAAATTATAAAAATAGCTCACCTTAAATGGGTCCATTTCAGATTCATTCCCATCACCTTCAGTGCCTTGATGTGGAGGAGTAAAATTCGATGCAATATTACACTTTATTTCCTCCAATATCCTCGTCTTGACAGCTGGATACTTCCCCTCATTTAACCTATGTGCCACTCCGAGTTTGAAGTGAGGGTGCAGAGCTGTTGCCATAAGCAAATCACAATCATCAAAAATCCTGCTGAACCTCGGTTCAAATCCCTTTTCTTTCCCTTTGTTTGGCTTTGGCTGCTTTAGTAAGTAGTTGACTAAGCTTTTGGCATAGTTAAGATTTTTTTCACCTCTCGTTGCAATTCCACGAGATTGTCCTTGAGGAGGAAGAGGTTAGGCAATAGAACTCCCGCGTACGCATTCTTCTCATCCTGCAACATATGCAGCCTAACAGCAATAGGCGTAATTATTTCGATGTACTCGGCAATTACCTCCTTGTCAGTTTTATTAAATATTGGAAGACAAGGCTTTTGTTCCATACAAATAAACCAATAAACAAAATATTCAATAAACCATATATATATATATATATATATATATATATATATATATATATATATATATATATATATATATATATATATATATATATATATATATATATATATATATATATATAAACAATATCTTTTATTATCGAGGACAATTGGATATTTCTTAAATATCGATATTTTTTTTATATATCGGCATTCCTAGTTTAAGTATTAACTTTTAATTAGCAGAAAGAGTAATAAAATTTGGCTGATTAAATAAGAAACTGAAATATAAGCCCAAAATTGTTTTTTATTAAGAAAAATGATGAAGCGCAAATTGGTAAGCGCTAATTTCAAAAAACTTCCGCAAAAGCGCAAAATATTTTTTAAAGCGCAAATTTGCGCTTTTGCGCTCTTAAAAAAGTTGTTAAGCGCAAAATGCAAAAGCGCACATTTTCGAAATTTAGCGCAAAACGCAAAAGCGCAAAAAAAAAATTTAAAGCGCAAATTGCGCTTTTGCGCTTCATTTTGCGCTTATGCCCACCTCTGATATATATATATATATATATATATATATATATATATATATATATATATATATATATATATATATATATATATATATATATATATATATATATATATATATATATATATATAACCATGAGGATTTCTTATGGTTTTTGGGGTTATAAAGAAGACTCTTCTTCTATTCATAATTTATTCAAACTCCATTCTATAAGCCTAAAATTATAATCATAATTAATAAAATGAAAAAAAATTGGTAAAAGCAAAATTAACATTAATGAAATATCTGATTATTTAATATGAATGGAAAACAATATCGTAATAAAATAAAATGATAAAATCCTAATATTTGATAAGAGCGAGAGTTATTTGTATTTGTTTTATTAAATATATAATAAAGTGATAAAATAAAAGCTTAATAAAATTTTGAGATTAATATGAATGAAAAATTGTACAGTAAAACACATACCAACGTTACAATAAATAAAATAAAATAAGAATGACTACGATAAATGTATTTTTGATCATGCTATAAGAGGATGAAATATTAGCAATATGATGAAAGAAAAAAAATGCTAATAATAATAATAATAATAATAATAATAATAATAATAATAATAATAATTAAAATTAAAAATGATGGAAATTTTCCTTTGCTTTCAAAACAGAGATGATAATAATAATAATAATAATAATAATAATAATAATAATAATAATAATAATAATAATAATAATAAAGTATTGTTTAAAACTACAATGATTACCCTTATGAAAAGATTATAAATGAAATATAAAATAATTTAAAGTGTTATCTATATATATAAAAAAAGAGAACTAAAATAATAATACCTCTGCTGCTAATCGATGATCGTAAACAAGTGGTGTGTTTTTCGAGAAGGAGTAGAAGTAAAATATATCTTCAAAATAAGGGAGGGGGGATGGGAGAATCCTTATGATATTATATCAGTTTTGTTACAAAATTTGATAAAATAAAATTGATTATATTTCTTTCTTTAAGTAAAATAAATATTTTAAGAGATTAAAATTCGAATTTTTAAGATAATACTATTAACAAAGTTAATAGAAATTCGGGGGGTTGTGGAAAAAAAAAGAGAAAAAAAAAAAAAAAAATTTTTTTTTGATGTTAACTCTGAAAAAAAAATTAGCAAATTATGGGAATAATTTTTCCCGCTTTTGTGGTTGTGAAATTTGCTGCAATATTTGTATAGTGATTGGATTTTCTTCTGAGGTAGATCCTGTTGTTGCTGTTGCTGTTGAGCAATCGTAGTATTCTGCTGCTTCTGATGCTGATGCCCTTGGCTAATGGGGTGATGTGAGCTTCTGAGGAACCATGAGGACGCGAGAATAGCCGTGCAAACTCTTTTAATTCCTTTAAGACTCTTTAAAACTGCGTGCAAACTCTTCTTTTGAGGACGCTTAAAACTTGAGTGCAAACTCTTGATTGTTCTTGAGGACTCTTAAAAACTGCGTGCAAACTCTTCTTTTGAGGACGCTTTAACTTTTCTTGGCGTTGATGCCGTTATGTTGAAGCTGCTGAATATACAGTTGCTGAAGATGCTTTCCTTGTGTGTGTGAAATAGCTTGGGAGTTGCGATAATTAGTAAATAACTAAAATGATGACTTACTTACGGCAGCAGAGGCTTAATGTGGAAGGAGTTTTTCTGTGACGCCTTGTTGTTGAAATGAGGGGCCAGGTTTGCGAGGTCGCCATCTAACCATGAGGATTTCTTCTGGTTTTTGGGGTTATAAAGAAGACTCTTCTTCTATTCATAATTTATTCAAACTCCATTCTATAAGCCTAAAATTATAATCATAATTAATAAAATGAAAAAAAATTGGTAAAAGCAAAATTAACATTAATGAAACATCTGATTATTTAATATGAATGGAAAACAATATCGTAATAAAATAAAATGATAAAATCCTAATATTTGATAAGAGCGAGAGTTATTTGTATTTATTTTATTAAATATATAATAAAGTGATAAAATAAAAGCTTAATAAAATTTTGAGATTAATATGAATGAAAAATTGTACAGTAAAACACATACCAACGTTACAATAAATAAAATAAAATAAGAATGACTACGATAAATGTATTTTTGATCATGCTATAAGAGGATGAAATATTAGCAATATGATGAAAGAAAAAAAATGCTAATAATAATAATAATAATAATAATAATAATAATAATAATAATAATAATAATAATTAAAATTAAAAATGAATGGAAAAAATTAAAAAAAAAAAAAAAAAAAAAGAGATGATGATAATAATAATAATAATAATAATAATAATAATAATAATAATAATAATAAAGTATTGTTTAAAACTACAATGATTACCCTTATGAAAAGATTATAAATGAAATATAAAATAATTTAAAGTGTTATCTATATATATAAAAAAGAGAACTAAAATAATAATACCTCTGCTGCTAATCGATGATCGTAAACAAGTGGTGTGTTTTTCGAGAAGGAGTAGAAGTAAAATATATCTTCAAAATAAGGGAGGGGGGATGGGAGAATCCTTATGATATTATATCAGTTTTGTTACAAAATTTGATAAAATAAAATTGATTATATTTCTTTCTTTAAGTAAAATAAATATTTTAAGAGATTAAAATTCGAATTTTTAAGATAATACTATTAACAAAGTTAATATATATATATATATATATATATATATATATATATATATATATATATATATATATATATATATATATATATATATATATATATATATATATATATATATATATATATATATATATATATAATGTGCCCCTCCTTGAAAAGGGCTCTGCCCGTGAGTGGTGGCGTTCTGTAATATATATATATAATATATATATATATATATATATATATATATATATATATATATATATATATATATATATATATATATATATATATATATATATATATATATATATCTGAGTGCACATTAGGGGCCATGCATAACTCCAAAACTACTAATTCCTACATTAAAATGGATTAAAATTTTTGAAATCCTTGGGTCATTTCCAGTAAGTATATAAAATTGTTAAAAAAATTTAAAAATATATATATATATATATATATATATATATATATATATATATATATATATATATATATATATATATATATATATATATATATATATATATATATATATATATATATATATATATATATATATATTTAAAATTGTACAAGTTGAAATTAAATCTTTCGGCTGTGAGACTGAGAAATTTGTTTTAGCTGTCAGTTCGCTTTTAGACACGAAGTGGTGAAGTTGCTGTTAAATGAACCACTTAAATATTTCAAAAAAAGAACATGTCTACGGGGGGCTCTGGCCCCCGTACCCCCTGACCCGTGAGTGATGATGATATTGTCGACTACTTTTCCTGTCGACGATATGGGGTATTTCCCATGTTTTCACATTTCTTAAAAAAAATTAAAAAATCACATTGCCAGACGTATGATTCTAGCGAGGCCTTTAAAAAAGTAAACTTTACTTATGTAATAAAATTTATTATAAGAATTTATTTTTTATTTCCCAATTTTTCTTACCTAAAATTCGACAAGGATTTTAAACATGTAATCCATTTTAATGTAGGATTAGTAGTTTTTGAGTTATGCATGGCCTCTAATATGCACTCTGGCCATATATATATATATATATATATATATATATATATATATATATATATATATTATATATATATATATATATATATATATATATTATATATATATATATATATATATATATATATGGCCAGACTGCACTTTCGTATCCTTAAATAATTCAAAAACTACTAAATGTACGTTAAAAAGGATAACATTTTTGGAATCCTTGAAGAATTTTGATAAAGAAAAATTGGGAATTAAAAAAAAAATCATAATAATTTTAATAACTACGTAATTTATATTTTTTTTAATACGTATAACGACATCGTACGTATGCAGCCTCTCTTTTTTTCGAGATTAATTTCGCGTTTTTGGAGTAACATAAAATTCGCGATTAGGTGAGAAATTTGTAAAATATGTGAAATACATATATATGTATGATGTAATATAGCAATAGGCTTGTATCCTACGATAACATTCCAGCAATCAGATAGGTCTGCATAACACGGCAATCTTCGGTCGTTCAGGTTAAATAAGTCGAACAAGGTTCGCTAAAAAACTAAATAATATAATAAATAATAATAATAATAATAATAATAAT
>SEYY01001179.1:0-15166 GCA_009176605.1 Armadillidium nasatum
AATGTATATTTTGCTGTTCACTTGTTTAAGTATCAGAGCCCTGCATATGGAACTTGTTCCTGATATGTCTACTGAAAATTTCTTGCTTGCCTTTCAAAGGTTTTGTAATAGATATACTATCCCATCTCATTTATACTCTGATAATGCACGTGCCTTTGTGAAAGCTGGAGACATCCTTAGTGATGTTTTAGGTTCCCAAGGAATTTTGTGATCATCTTACTCAGTTACATATTAAACATATAAAAATTCCCCTTTATGCAGCTTTCATAGGAGCTGCTTGGGAGAGGTTAATCCGTACTGTTAAAAGCTGTTTATATAAAACTGTACAAACTAAAACCCTTTCTTATTTTGAATTACTGACCACTTTATCTTCTATACAAGATGCTATAAACTCCAGACCCCTGACATACAGAGATTCTGAAAATGATTTGAATGTTATTTCCCCCAATTCTTTTTTGAAAATGCATAGCAATTCTTCTTTGGTCATTAGAGACTTGGAGGAAGACCCTTGGAGGGAAATGGATAGGAAGGATGTCCTTGAGAGTCTGGACCAGCAACTTATTGCCTTTGAAGAGTTCCGGAGATTGTGGTATGAACTGTATTTGCTGAGCCTCCGAGAATACAGCAGAAATTTGTATCAGAACTCGTGGACTAATCGCATAAAGTGTGGCGATGTTGTCCTTAAAAAATTACAAAATAAACCTAGACAATTTTGGTTGCTAGGAAAGGTTATAGAAGTAGTGGTAGGATATGACAATATAATTAGATCTGTCAAAGTAAAACAGAGCAATGGCAAAGTGGCACACCACTCAATTTGCAATCTTTTCCCTATATGGAGCTATCCATAACTCACCCTGGGGTGAGTCAGAATGAGGAAAGGGCAGCAATTGATGATTCTTCCTCTGAAGAAGTTGCCCCTGCTTCAGCAGTTACTAGACAGCCTGATAGTCATAATCAAAGCTCTGAGAAAAGACCTGTAAGAAAGGCTGCTGTAAAGTTCAGGAAATTCCTGAAAGAAAATTTAGATGACTTGTAAAATTATATTTTATATGCTTTTAAACTTAAGTTAGTTTGTAGTATTTAGTTTTAAGATGTTTGTAGCTTATTTTAGCATTGTAAAGATTTGATTTAAATTCAACTTTGTAAGGCTTTGCATGTTTATAAAAAAAAAAGGGGAGAAATAAAATTTATTTTTTTTCTCTTCCTTTTTTTATATATATTTGTTTTTTTTATATATATTTTTTTTATTTTTCTGTGGCCATTGTATTTACATTTAAAATAAAATTTGATTTTATAAATCTAATTTTAAAAAAAAATAAAAAATAAAAAATAACTTAAAAATAATTTGTAGCTAAAACTTTTTTGGCTACTTGGTCTTTTGGACTCTCAACCAAATTTAATAATAATAATAACTGCTTACTAAAGCAAAAAAGAAGGTGCGGTTTTTGGTTCTAAAAATCCTTTTCCTGAATATTGAAGCAGATCACCAATATACATTTTTGGAGCTAGAACTATGTTTCAAGCTCTGCCATACTTTGGCAATAAATAAATTACAAGATAACAACTACAGTGGCCACTGACAAATAAAAGTAATTTAATAACTTTACTAATGGTTTCCTATTCTTTTATTTGAGGAAATATTTCCATAAAATATACACCAGCTGTACATCAAAGAAACAGAGGCCAAATCCAAAACCAAGAAGATCAACTACAGAAATTAATATGGAGATTAACACTCAATTCTAAAAGGTATGTACAAATTATTCTCTTGTTTAATGCTGTTTAAATAAGAGAAATTTGCCCTTTTATATTATTTTATATAATATAGGAGTACATAGAAAGGAGTCCCCACTTAAACTTTTATTTTTCAATCTACAATTTAAAAAAATTAATATACTTTAAAATATTTAAAAAATCTATTTAAAATTAGATTTAGAAATCAAATTTTATTTGTAGTCAAGTCAAAAAACTAGTCTCTAATATTCTTTTTCAGACTTGACTTGGCTCAAAAATTTAAATTGTAGAATAAGGACAGAACAGGAAGAAACTTCAGCAGTAGAAGAGAACAACTAATACTCCCCATTATTTTGCTTTAATAATTTTTTTTAAGTAAAGAAGAAAAATCACTTGAGTATTACTTCCCCCTTCTATTTTTCCTTCCTATATTAAATGTAGATTTCTGTCAAGCATGGTAGAAAATATGTTTGATTTGATTTATTGATCTGTTGATTTTGACTCTTGCGTAATTTAAATTTAAATTAAAATTTAAATTTTTGTTGTGGGAAGATATTGAGAAAATACTTGCATTTTGCTTTTAAAGATAAAATTATTTTTGGTTTTATATTTTGCTTTTTAGTGAAAATCTAACTGGTTTATTTTTGAAGTATCTAAATTTCCCTAAAGCTAAAATTACCATTTTGGATGGCAACAAAAAAAAAAGGTTAGCTACCTTTGAATAAGTAGGGTGATTACTTGCTAATATACCTTAGACCTCGTTGCTTATAAAATTGAAAATGTAAGTTTTGTTGTAAAGATTATATCAACCCACGACGATCAAGATCTTCAGAACGTTAAGTATAACCTATTAAAACCTTTCTTTAACTATTAATTGTTTATTGAAAATATTAGGGCTCAGATTGCTATACGGGAACTAAAGACATTGACGGCCTACCCTTGTTTTGATTTGCATTGTTTGATCTTAATTTTAGCAAAGAGTAGGCTTGTTAGGCATTTTATGGGGTTTAAAAATTGACTATAATACATGACTAACATTTTAAAGTTCTAAATGGTAATAGAGTCAGGATTTATTTGCCCTGATGTTTATATGGCAATTGTTCAGTTGAGAGAGGTACTATTTGTTTATTAAAATACTTAATTACTTAAATAAAGTCTTTAACGTTTAAAGGCACCTCTTCCTAAACAACTTAATTTAAAGAAATACTACTAAAAATTATAAATAAATATCAGAAATTTGGCTTGAAGCTCATTTTATTTTAATACTCGGTGAGTATCTTTAAATTCTTATTGTTTATAATAACTTTTCCTTTAGGCTAATATATCTTAATATTTGGTTTGTTTTACTTTAAAATTTGGACAGACAGTCACATTACTGTCTCTTTATTTGTCTTCTGAGTTTCTTTAAAAAGTAAATCCGAATAAAATGTCTTCATAAAATATACACCAGCTGTATGTCAAAGAAACAGAGGAAAAATCCAAAACCTAGAAGGCAACTACCAGCAGAAATAATCTGGAGATCAAAACTCAACTCTAAAGGGTATGTAAAAAATTTTCTCTTGTTTAATGCTGTTTAAATAAGAGAAATTTGCCCTTTTATATTATTTTATATAATATAGCAGTACATAGAAAGGAGTCCCCATTTAAACTTTTTATTTTTCAATCTCTACAATTTAAAAAATTTAATATATTTAAAAAATCTATTTAAAATTGGATTTAGAAATCAAATTTTATTTGTAGTCAAGTCAAAAAACTAGTCTCTAATATTCTTTTTCAGACTTGACTTGGCTCAAAAATCTAAATTGTAGAATAAGGACAGAACAGGAAGAAATTTTCAGCAGTAGAATTAAGAGGAAGAATACTCCCAAATACTTTCCCATATTTTTTTTACTTTAGCAATGTATAAATAAAAAAAATTTTTTTTTTGTATATTTTTTAAGTAAAAAGGAAAAAAAATAACTGATTATTACTTCCCCCTTCTATTTTTCTTCCATATTATAGTACATTTCTGTCAAAACCCTTTGCCCGAGTTGCGGTCGGGGAGGTCCTTTGGGTTTGACGTCACGACCGTAGATCATGAGCCAGTTCCATGAGATTTCCTTTTGTATCGCCGTGGCCTAGTGGTTTACGCATAAGACTGCCATCTTAAAGGTCGCTAGTTCGAGTCCAATAACAGACATTAATTTTCTGTATAGAAATAGTCTGAGAGAGTTTTAGCAGACTAAAAACTCTGTTATATAACTTCCTGCGAGTGATGGATTCGACCTTTGACCTCGTAGCCCTTTATCAGAGTTGCGGTCGGGGAGGTCCTTTGGGATTTGACGTCACGACTGTAGATCGTGAGGAAGTTCCAATGTGGTTTCCTTTTGTATCGCCGTGGCCTAGTGGTTTACGCATAAGACTACCATCTTAAAGATCGCTGGTTCGAGTCCAATAGCAGACATTAATTTTCTATATAGAAATAGCCTGTGAGAATTTTAGCAGGCTAAAAACTTATATATATATATATATATATATATATATATATATATATATATATATATATATATATATATATATATATATATATATATATATATATATATATATATATATATATATATATATATATATATATATATATATATATATATATATATATATATGAAAAAATTAAAAAAAAATTAGTTTTAAGTTTGTATTTTTATTAATTAGTTAAATAGATTTTCGAATACATATCAAAATGAATTTATGATGAATAGTCAATTTTACTGTTATATAGAATAGAGACGGAAAATTTTGAACATATTGTATATTTTAATAATTTGGAAATCTTAGTTCTTATAATTAAGAATTTTATTTTTACCAGATACCTAAAAAAGGCCGGATATTCGGCCCATTCCTAAAAGTAACATAACTTATAAAACAAAAAGTATGGAAGGAAGGTTGGGTTTGCAAAGGTCCTAAAACCGTAAAACACAAGAGAGAAATGACAAGACATGAAACATAAATGGAAGAAAACAAACAAAAGCAAAAACATTTTGCAAATGGTTAACAAAAAAAAAAATCTTAATATTTCATCATAGTTTCAGTTTTATAAAGAATTACGTCTATTTTGTGGATAAAATAAAATCTGACCCTAAAAAGAGCCATTCGCTCTTCAAAATTCTATTATATGATATTTTACTCCAATTACTGATAGTTACTTGTTTTGGTATCAGTACAAGACAGTTATTTAATCTATATTCTTAAGCATATTTATTCAATAATAATAATGGAAAAGAAAAGTGAAAATGAAAACAAACAATTTATTATACAAAATAATACATTAAATCACAAAAGTCAAGATGTTTCCTTAAAATATTTAACCAATTCTTTAAGACTTTCCTAAATAATGTAATGGAATCTAAAGATTATATATGACATTTTTAAAATAAAAAGCAAACTAAATTTATAGACTGCCTATATATATATATATATATATATATATATATATATATATATATATATATATATATATATATATATATATATATATATATATATATATATATATATATATATATATATATATATATATATATATAATATTAAAAATAAAAAAAAAAAAAAATTTTAAATTAATAATAATTAATAATAATAATAATAATACACTATATCGCTAATTATTTAATTTCTACAATCAAAGATAACCCAAAATGTATTAAAATTGGCATTTATTAAATTAGTTGAATGGGCACCTTAAGCGTTTAAGTCATTCTTTTCACTTTCTAAACATTGGCATTTGAGTATACAAAAATATATTTGTTGATAAAATGGGGCGTACTTCAAAATACTTTTTAAAAAATCTTTCCCACTAATTCAAATATCCAGATATATAAACACACTTCAAATATCAAAGTACAATACATCAAAACTGCTTTTATATACACATACTCATATATATATATATATATATATATATATATATATATATATATATATATATATATATATATATATATATATATATATATATATATATATATATATATATATATATATATATATATATATATATATATATATATATATATATATATATATATATATATATATATATATATATATATAAATTTGAAAAGTACTATTACTCTTGTATCAACTATTATAATATATTAAATTGCTTCTTTAATTCAGCTATTAGTTTCCATTCATTCTTGCCCAAGTCGTCCCTAAAGTATTGTTTACAGGCGTCTATAGATTCGCGCGATATTTTGCTAACGAGCACGTCCTCAGCATCGAAATGTCTACCGAAGAGTTTGGGTGTGTGACCAGACACAGGCTCTACCTTCATACACACATTGACACCTTTCTTTGCTATTTCAACTACCTTGTGATCGAATTCTAAAGAAGTTACGACTCCAATCTCAACAAACTGAAAAATTAAATTATAATTATTTTTATTTCCTTACAATGGCTTAATGTTAAGCAAATATGAGAAAATAATTATGAATAATTTTATTAACAAATATTTAATTCAACAAAGGAATTTATTCAACTCTGCTGTAAATAAACATTCTTTTGTGATATTTAGAAAGGAGAAAGAATTAAAGCACTAATTTTCCTGTTACCATATCCTTACACACTTTACAAACTAAATGTTTCTATATATTCCTTATGGATACATCGACTCATTTACTTACGCTTAAATGATGTTAACAATTACTTGCCTATGTTAGATGTTAGGCTTATGAGTTGCAAAAATAAAATTATATCAAACAAATGAAAGTTGTTACCTAATGTATATATAAATTTAACACAAACTCTCTATATTACAAATTTCCTTTGCTTACAAGTTTGTTTGTTTGTTTCTTGATTCTTCAACAATCTTCCTTTGTCTTTTAAACAAAGTAAATCAAGCAATAATAACAGGAAATAATTAAAAGCAACTTTAAATAAAATTGAGGATAAACCTTACCTCTTTTGAAGGAACGCAAAGCGGTGTACCAGTTCTCAAAATACCATTTTCAACAGTTACTCCAAGTACAATTGGATCTCTTTTGTTAAATATTGCCTGCAATGATTTCCAAAATATAATGATTGAAGTATTGGCAAAATATAAAGTAAGAGTGATAAGGATATTCAATTTTGTTAATAAAAGTAATACAACAGTTTCTATAAGTACTTACATCAGGTATGATTTTGAGTTTACATGGGAATACAGCAACATGTCTAAACTCATCTTGCTTTTTCTTTTTGTAATCTTTAATATATTCAACATATCGATCTCCTAAGTGATAAATAGTTTCTTCAGAAAATATTTTTATTCCTTCCTGCAAAAATAAAAACGTCAAAATGAGTTTGTGAATTTAAAAATATTGAAATATAAAAAATATATTTTATTACAGAAAATTTTTAATAATATTCTGACATAAAAAAACAAACTAGCAGACAATTACTAAAATTATAAAAATTAAAAAATTAATTAATTTTGTTAAAAAAAAAAAATTAAATGAGAGAAACATTTAGCAATTTCAAAATCTAAATCTATAAAAACAATTGCTTATCTTTTGCCTCTTTACAGGGAAGGACATCAATAATATTAATAGTGAAACAATGCATAAAATTAAGAAGACTTCTTCAAATTTTTCAACGATGATGAAAAGATTAATTCCAATGAAATAGCCAAAATTCATGTAACGAAAATCATTTTAGCATTTAAAATGTATTGAAAGATACTGTAATAAAACATGATGACTTCCTTACTTTGTCCGCTAACTCCTGTGCGTCCCTCTCGACTTTGACGTCAAAGGCAAGAATTACGGCGTACATGGGATCATGTTCCAGCATGGCCGCGGCCTTCATAACGTCACGCTTTACGACTGGACCTACCCTGATACCAGCATAAGGAACTTTATTGGCTTTGAAGAACTCTAGAAGGGCTTCCAAGGCTCCTAAAGTCGATGCTTGAACATACACACCTTTATCCTTCACCTATATATATATATATATATATATATATATATATATATATATATATATATATATATATATATATATATATATATATATATATATATATATATATATATATATATATATATATATATATATATATATATATATATATATATATATATATATATATATATATATATATATATATATATATATATATATATATATATATATATATATATATATATATACTAATAAATGTATTGCTGGTTTATTTTAAATAAGTTTAATAAAATTATTATTAGATTTATTTCAGAATTATTCAAAAAGTCTTCAAATTTAATATGTTAATTAGAAATTATAAGAAACTTGATAAATAAAAAATGAGAGAAAGAAAATTTTAAAAACTACAAGGAATATTTTAAGAAGAGAACGAAAAGCACTATTCTGTTGGAGAGAAAGCCCTAATTATATACAATACCTTGTTAAAATTTATACAAAGGCAAAGGGGAAATTGAGGTTTCATATATTCCAAAAGTTCTCTACTCTATTGAAATTAAATACTTTGTATATAAGGTGTCAAATAATGAAAAAAAGGAATAATAAGGAAAGGATTCCATGTATTTTTAAGGTGAGTACAAATTTGCAGATCAAAACTATACTCTATTTTACTGGTTTTTATCAGTTGTAGCAGAACCAAAGGATAATATGGGGCTTCACAAGATGAAGTAGTGGAAAGAAAGTGATAAAACAGAGCACCTTGGAAGAGATAGAAGGAATGAGCGGAGGTGATGTAATGAAATGTCCTCTATTTGATGGTGAAGCAAATGAGTATCAAACTTGAAAAAAAATTGTTGAAGTATGGTTATTATCAAGGGGTGAAACTGTAAAATGTCAGTCTGCAGTTATATCTTAATTTATTTCGAAAAGCATTTGATGTAATTAGACATTCTGAGACTGAAAAATTAAAAGAAAAAATTATAATGAATAAAATGTTAAACTTGTATTTTTTTCACACAAGATGAGTTGGGGAACCAACGTCAAGGATGACACTTAGCAAATAAGAAATAGATTGGCTACGGAGATATTTTTTTATCTTAAAAAAAAAAATCAATATCCGTCACCACAAAAATGGGATGAATCTGATAGTATGTAAGCGAGACGATCTTGGAATATATATTAGGTGAAGAATAACATGTATATTGTAATCGATGGTGCTTACAGCTAGGGACCGAAGGTTGGAATTTTGCCAGATCTGAAACCGTGGTTGCCTAAAATTTGTAAATGGGTCATAAGCACTGAAATTAAATGATAAGGGTTATTATAAAATAGGAGAAAAAGAATGGAAAGGATGATCTAAAGTAGTGAGAGTGGAAGGTAAGATTATGTTATCAAATATGGTAGTGACTTAAGGTATCTCGTGTTCATATAGGGATAAGAAATGGAGGTGGAAGACGGAATGTGATAAATAAGAGAAAACGGAAAGTTGAAGATACTGGAAAGAACAGATAATGAGTAATATGAGTGAAATCAAATGAAGGGATAACAATAGTGAAGAAGTCAAGAAGTAACAATATTAAAAAAGGGGTTTTGGATGCGAAACCTTTCATTCGAATTATGAAAAAGAAGGAATATAAGAATTAATGAATAGACCTAAAAGAAATAGTAGTAGAAAATATAGTGAAAGCTACAATGTAAAGGATTCAGCTAACAGAGACGAGTATTGGGTAAATGTAAGATAGTAAAGAAATATATACATAATTAGTGAAGAAAATTTACTAGGGTTTTCAAGATTAAGGAAGCTATGTTAAAGGAATAAATAGTTGGAAAGAAAATGAAGTTTATGAAGAAGTAACAGATGAAGGGCAAAAGGCAATCACAAGATGAATAAGTACTCAAAAAAAATAAAAGAGGGGAAAGAAATTTGAATAGAAAGGTTGGTTGTTCGTGAGTTTGAAGAGATGGAGAATTGGGAAAAAGATGCCCCAAATTGCAGTGCAGAAATACAAAAAATTTTGTTTGTCTATTATTGTAAATATGTGATGGAAATGTAAAATTCCTTAATTAAAAACAGCTTATTTATGAGAAGGTATTTGTCGAGATGTATTTCTGAAACTACAAAGATTTTGGGATTGAAAAATGGACATAAGGCAAAAGGATTTCTAAATCAACACCTAAAGCAGCAGCACTTAAGTCTAGGATATGTTACTTAATTTCAAGGACGGGAAAGAAATAATAGAAAGTGAAATTTAGGAATTAAAGTTATGGACAGAAAACAAAACCTTAGTAAATGCCATCAAACCCATTTCTGGAGTAAGTATTAAAAAAAAAAAATTATGAATTTTTTTTTTTTTAAATACATTACCACCACTCACTGAAAAATATCAAATGAATAAACTTATGTAGATCAGCAGTAATATACAAGTAGCTGATATATTAACTATAGGAAGAGTTTGAAATAGGAGCATTAAGCAATATGTAAGGGAAGAGGAAGAATGCATTATGAAAAGGCTCAGTATTTTTTCCTGAGGTATTTTTAATTCTTCTGTTAACCAAGCTATTTTGCTTGTGACTATTATGGAGTAATGCAATATGTAACATTAGTCTAAGAGGGATGAAGGCTTTATGAATTGATGACTGAAGACGGGGAGTAGACTGACGTGTGGATGTATGTAATATGTATATTTTCTTTTTTATAGGATGGCCATCTAATGTTTGGGCGTTGGTTCAGACTTTACATAGATTGCCATATTCAAAACGATTTTCTTATTTGAAGAAAATGTTATTCAAGTTTTTCCTTGTATACTGTGTAGTGAATAAATAAATTGAAAACAAAACATCAAGTATTACCTTAATAGACCTCATAGCAGCTTTAAATTCCCTTGTCGACTTCCTCCTTAAGAATATCAATCTCATCATCATGGTGAGCAACTTGTAAGTTAAGACCTGCAATTGCTTTTTCTAATTCTCGAGCAGCAACTTTAACTCCAAGAGCTGCTTCTACCACTTTCAATTCATCATACTGACCTTTTACTCGGATTTCTTTCAGAGGTTTAGGAATGAGTAATGATCTGTGATGCATGGAGAGATATGAAAATTATGTACAAATTACAAAGCTTATAGTTAAAAAAAAATAAAATAAAAAAAAAAAAAATATATATATATATATATATATATATATATATATATATATATATATATATATATACCTAATTTGTGTAACTATAGGTCCTTCTGTACCAGCTAAAACAATTGTATCCCCCTCTCTTAGTCGACCATTTATTAGAATAACATCAATAGTAGTTCCATGCCCTTGAATTGTCTTTACTTCCAACACTGTACACTGTATGAAGTATAATAATAAATAAAAATAATAATAAATTATTCTTTGCAAAACATGTTACTCTCATGATTGCTGATATACAACTGATGCAATTTTAAAGAGAGCATCACATCTCTCATCGAAGTAATTCAATAAAACAGAATCTTTATAAATTAAATTAACAAACCTTAGAAATTTATTTACATTCTATATAATAAAAAGTAAAATACAATGTACCTGAAGTTCTTCAGAAAACATAAGACGAGATGAAAGTCTTTTTTGACACATGCTTGTAATAAGAGCCATAAGATTTCCCATTCCATCGCCTGATATGGCACTGGTAGGCACAAGTGACACGTATGAACGAGGATCGGGATTTTCCCAAAATAAGGCAGCATTCAAACCCTATATATATATATATATATATATATATATATATATATATATATATATATATATATATATATATATATATATATATATATATATATATATATATATATACCGTATATATATATATATATATTTGGTGTACATGAATGAACTATACTACTTGAAAAATTAAAAATATTCAACATCTCATTGCAAAAATTCCTAAATTCGTGGCAGGTTTTGTTTGAAAAGGAAACTAACAAAGTTTAAAGTAAATATTTCTTGGTCCGCTGAACTGATTACGAGGCAACGAGAAAGTACAAACAAAAAACATCTTAAAGGTTGCTGGTTCGAGTCCAATACCAGACATTAATTTATATATATATATATATATATATATATATATATATATATATATATATATATATATATATATATATATATATATATATATATATATATATATATATATATATATATATATATATATATATATATATATATATATATATATATTGCATTAGTGAGTGTGCTTTTTGTTCTTGCTCTTGAGTGTGTTAAAGTTTGATGTAATTTGGTTAAGCTAATTTCAATTCACCATTTATTATTATTTTTTTACTGGCTCTTTGTTGTATTTATTGTTAAGGTAGTTTATTGTATCTCATGTTTATAATTTTTTATTTCTTTCAGTTCTTGAAAATGATTTAAAGAGTAAATTGAAACATCGAAAGAGTAATTGATATAATTTTAATATGTAATTTACAGAGGTGGGTATAAGCGCAAATGAGAGCGCAAAAGCGCAATTTGCGCTTTAAATAAAAAATTTGCGCTAAATTTCGAAAATGTGCGCTTTTGCATTTTGCGCTTAACAACTTTTTTAAGAGCGCAAAAGCGCAAATTTGCGCTTTAAAAAATATTTTGCGCTTTTGCGGAAGTTTTTTGAAATTAGCGCTTACCAATTTACGCTTCATCATTTTTCTTAATAAAAAACAATTTTGGGCTTATATTTCAGTTTCTTATTTAATCAGCCAAATTTTATTACTCTTTCTGCTAATTAAAAGTTAATACTTAAACTAGGAATGCCGATATATAAAAAAAATATCGATATTTAAAAAATATCACATTGTCCTCGATAATTAAAGATATTGTATATATATATATATATATATATATATATATATATATATATATATATATATATATATATATATATATATATATATATATATATATATATATATATATATATATATATATATATATATATATATATGGTTTATTGAATATTTTGTTTATTGGTTTATTTGTATGGAACAAAAGCCTTGTCTTCCAATATTTAATAAAACTGACAAGGAGGTAATTTCCGAGTACATCGAAATAATGACGCCTATTGCTGTTAGGCTGGATATGTTGCAGGATGAGAAGAATGAGTACGCGGGGGTTCTATTGCCTAACCTCTTCCTCCTCAAGGACAATCTCGTGGAATTGCAACGAGAGGTGAAAAAATTTAACTATGCCAAAAGCAGCCAAAGCCAAACAAAGGGAAAGAAAAGGGATTTGAACCGAGGTTCAGCATCATTTTTGATGATTGTGATTTACTTATGGCAACAGCTCTGCACCCTCACTTCAAACTCGGAGTGGCACATAGGTTAAATAAGGGGAAGTATCCAGCTGTCAAGACGAGGATATTTGAGGAAATAAAGTGTAATATTGCATCGAATTTTACTCCTCCACATCAAGGCACTGAAGGTGATGGGAATGAAGAAATATTTAAGGTGATATATATATATTATATATATATATATATATATATATATATATATATATATATATATATATATATATATATATATATATATATTATATATATATATATATATATATATATATATATATATATATATATATATATATATATATATATATATATATATATATATATATATATATATATATATATATATATATATATATATATTGGAATTGTATAGATGTTTGAACGACCTGAAAGCTATGAAGATGTAGCTTTGCAATTTCCAATATAAGCAAGTACGAATTTAAAATTCAGCTTAAACTTTATTTAAAGTAATCGAACGTCAGCTCAAGTTCCAGAGAAATTAGACTTAAAAGAAAACATACCTTATAAAGATGACGCAAACCTGAAGCAGTTTTCTTGAAGAAATTTTTGATCTCTTCACATCTAAAGTTGAAATAATTAATTTCTTTCTCTAGAAGTTCAAGCTGATTGTAGTTCTATTAAAGGCAAAAAAGTCCAGTTACCACGCACTTCCGTTCTCTGGCGCAATTCCGAAAATTTACTCGAGTAAATAGTTTAAACGAAGCGCTATGAAAACGAAATATGCTTCAACCTAACTCCTTACCAATAATAGTTTAAGTCAAGTCACAAAAAACGAATTCTTCTAAAAGCTTTAAATTTCTTTAACACGAAGATCACGAATCGAATTCATAAAAGATTGAAATTTATCACTTTTAAAATTACGAAGAACCGAATTACGAAAAATATTCAAAGAGCAAATTTGAAACACGACACTCTTCACTCAAATCAAAAAAGCAATTAATCGAAAATTTTTAGACACACTTTTCCGAAACAGATTTTTTGTAACAGCGTATTTTCAAAGGCGAATTCTTTCCAGTCATTATTCACCAAACTAGAGCTGACAAACGATAATTCTAAAATCCTCCCGGGGGGGGATGACTCCCCGGAAGTATAAGGGAGGCATATACTGATTCGCGAACGTTCGACAAGCTCAATCGACATAATGAACACAAAATTGCATTCATATACTTACAACTAAACTTACAACTTTGTTCGAAAACCTTATAAACCCACCCCTTTTTCGATATTCCCACCCCAACCTAATCCGATTCCGATTCCTCTTCCGAAGACGATTTCTGTAAGAGCATCCTTCTAGCTCTAGCTGCAGCTACGCGGACAGGACGACGAGGTTTTGGACAAGAAGGATTCGGTACAGATGTAGGAACAGTCGGATCAGAGAGAGGTTGCGATGCTGATGAAGGTACGATGTGATCAGAACGATTGTCCTTACCACTGTGAGTGATAGATAACTCAAGTGGGTATAAGATTTTGATGGGATATAAGTTCGACTGTCCTCCTGGAGTTTTCATATATACCGTTCGCACTTTTCCATCATCTCCATGGATGAGCTTGGTAACGATACCCATTTGCCAATAGGGTCTTTCTTTCACAGGACTTTTGATCAGGACGACATCATCAACTTTGATCAAATTATCCCATTTAGCCTGATACATGTCGCGACTTGACTCTCGAAGACTGAGGAGATACTCATGATACCATCGAGTTCGAAAGTCTTCGAACCGTTCAGAAGATTTCCGAAGAGATGACAAAAGCGCGTTCCTTGCCGAAGAGGTGGAATTCCAGAAAGGATTATTTGATCCTGTTCCAGGTAATGCCATACTAGTTTTGGAACACGGTTTTAAGAAACAGTTCGGAGTTATTGGCATCATCTCATCATCACTTGAAGTATAGGTGAGCGGTCTCGAATTTATTGCATCAGCAATTTCCGAGAGCGTTGTAACAAAATCAAAATACTCCAGTGATGAACGTCCTATAGTCTTCAATAGACAGTCTTTAACGACACGTATCATGCGCTCCCACAAGCTACCAACCCAAGGACTGTAAAGAGGTATGCGCTTGTGTTCGATGTGGTTCCTTCGTAGAAACTCACTACCGATTTCCGACACAACAAACGACTCGATAGCGTCAGTTCCATGGATGAAACTCCGAGCGTTGTCACTGTAAAGTACATCGGGAACACC
>SEYY01001179.1:15266-25266 GCA_009176605.1 Armadillidium nasatum
GACGACAGGACTAGCTCCGGCCTTGTGATTTCTCTGTCAACGGCTTGTTAACTACTCCAGAACCAGCATTGGGAACCATTGCTCGGAGAAGCGCAATCTTTTGAAGACCCCTGGGAGAGAGTGTTTGGAGGTGGTTTGAGAACGATGCTGGTCCTACTGAAAGGTAAAAACCCTACCCTGAAGAGTCTGGATAGGACTCATGACCGGCATGGGGACCGGCGAGCCGAAGAACTTGATCTTTTGGAGGGCTCTGGGAGAACTTCTTCAAGCAGATGGGGAAAGATGCTGGTTCCACTGACAGGGTGAAAACCCTTCCTGGGAGAGGATATAGATATCGATAGATATAGATAGATATATCTTATATTATGTTATATATATATATATAATATATATATATATATATATATATATATATATATATATATATATTATTAATATATATATATTCATAATACACTGACATAATGTTCAAATGAAACTTAAAAAGATTTGAGTTCTTGATACCATTTCTAAATTTTTCAGAAACTGAAGGCAAACATACCCTCTCACTAGGAACCTTTTTCCATGTGAATACCAAGAGGTCTGGTGGACTTGTTTATGAAGTATAATACCCATTACCCAGCTCAGCGCCGTGAGAGGTTGTTTAGTCAAGGCCTGACATTCTAAGACCAAAGAGGGCAGCCATTGCATCCAGCAATTTTGAAAAATTTATTTTCATGAAAGGGAATATGACCCTTTTCAGAATGCAAGAGGAGAGCTACGAGGAGGAAGAGATCATAAATGACTGAATAAATAATAATAAATTCTTTCTCATTTTTTGTTATATATTTGCATTTATCAAATAAAATTTAAAAATAATTCATTTTTACAACTTAGCGCTCTTTTTTTTTTTTTTTTTGCTCCAAAATTTGCGCTTTAAAATTTTTTTTTATTTGCGGACATGTGCGCTTTTGCATTTGCGGACTAAATTTTTGAAAAAATGTGCGCTTTTGCATTTGCGGACAAAGTTTTTCAAATTTGCGCTTTTGAGTTTGCGCTCTAAATTTTAAATTTTGCGCGCCCACCTCTGGTAATTTATAACTATTTACTAATTATATTAACATGTTACATTCTTTCTATGCTTTACTGTTTTTGATTATATATCAAATTGTAGGGTTGTACGACCCCCTACCCCTCGCACATCATCCACCACCCCCTGAAAAATTAGAAAAATAAATAACAACACATCTTGTTTCTTTTAACATTAGTTCAGAGGCTGATGATAAGGTATAGGACATATTCTTACCTACAAAGACATATACACAAATACCCTTCATGAACCCCTATCTCCTCAACTTTAAGGAAAAATGAAAAAGAAATCGACAATACTTATAAATTTCATCCCTTTATTTTTTTATATATACACTTTATGTATGATTATAAATACAATATAAATAAAAGTTTAACAAATTTTTTTTTTTAAAATGTTAAAATTCCTAAGTTCTTTTCCGTACTTTATTAACTTCAAAATATACTCATGTCTGTTTTCATATCCAATCCTTACTTTTGACGATTGTGCAACTGCATTTACTGAATGCTCTACAGCATGGAAACAAAATTGTGTTAATTGGCTTATTTACAAATTGTTTTATTGCCTCAATTGTTAAATCCTTTAACCGAGGTGGCTGGGTCACTTTCCTTTTCCTAATCAATAATTTTTTAATAATCCTCTGCATTAAAGTTTAGTGTCTTAGGCAGTTCAAAAACTCTTGCATTAGAATTCCTTGCTCTAGCTTGAATAATTTATTGAAAAACTAAATCTCTTATCTTTTTTCTTGTGTTCGCTAACATTGTAGGTAATACACTTTCAGGATGAGCAAAGTATTAGTTGTTTCTTAGTACAAGCTACATAATCATAGCAAGTATTTTGTCAAAATTTAAAAAATTTCTATGTTAGTAATAACATCAGGTGCCAAAATTACGTGCACCATTAGTTACCTCTCAAAAACCATCCTGGTGCGTAAACTTTCATTAATATATATATATATATATATATATATATATATATATATATATATATATATATATATATATTAGATTTTGAAGAGCTTTGCTAGGATGTTTTGTGGAAACGTATAACCATAAGATCCTGTTTGCTTTTGTTAGCCATCTGGCATAATGAAGGGTGAATCGAGATTTCTTGGCCAATGAAGACAAAATACTTCCTGATTTTATACTAATACACATTTCATACAAAAATTTGTGGTCAGTGCTAATTTGTTTAACGATATATTCAGGGATTTTTTCAAGGTTGTTGTTTACAAGTTCAAAATCAACAATCTCCAGCTTAATTATATCTTCTTCAATTTTATTTCCAATGGTACACTTAAAAAGTTTTCATCCTGATGTTTCTCCATCAATTGCTCGAATATGTTTGAATATGAATGGAAGTTCATTTGCATGTAAGAGGCAAATTAACCACTGTAACTGGCCTTTCCAAATATATTTCAATCAGTCAAAATTGCACCAACTCTTTCAGTGTTAACTGGAGTTCCATAACTTCAAGGAAAATCGCGTTATTAGAAACAATTAAGAAAGTTATTATTTCATCAGTAATACATGGGGCCTTGGAGGAATCTGGTGTAACATTAGTCATGTAAATATCATTTGATTCTTAATAACATATTGCTCTTCCAATTCAGTTCCATCTTTTCTGTTGTCAAATCCAATGGATTCAAAAAAAAATTTTTTTTTTTTAATTTCATTCTGATATCATTCTCGAGTCTATCAA
Source organism: Armadillidium nasatum (assembly GCA_009176605.1). Taxonomy (NCBI): domain Eukaryota; kingdom Metazoa; phylum Arthropoda; class Malacostraca; order Isopoda; family Armadillidiidae; genus Armadillidium; species Armadillidium nasatum. The sequence goes on from SEYY01001179.1 coordinate 18,037, forward strand.
TAAAAGGAAGATCTGGAAAAATCTCAATTTTCAAATCTTATCTCTGATCGCCAGTATGGCTTTCGTAAGAAACGCTCTGCTGGTGATCTTCTTTCCCATCTCTCTGACTCTTGATCTTCCGCTCTACAGCATTTCGGTGGATATTTGGGTATCGCGCTGGACATTTTGAAAGCCTTCGATAGAGTCTGGCACAAAGCTTTGATTTCTAAACTTCCCTCTTTCGGAATCTATCCTTCTCTCTGATTTCCTTTCTGATCGTTATATAGCAGCTCTTGTAGGCGGCCACCATTCATCTTTAAATCTATTAATAGTGGTGTTCCTCAGTATTATGTCCTGTCCCCAACATTTTTTCCACTTTTCATTAATGATCTTCTCTCTGTTACTTCATTACCTGACAGAAAGTCAGGTGCTTGAGAGTTCTGATAGCAAACCATTTTCTGTTTCCTCTTACTATCTCTATTTTTAATTTTCAGCCAAAAGAGATTGCTATGCTACGCTCGTATCTCTAATTTGAAGTCTTCTGAATTTTTTACCTTTTGACAAAAGGTTCCTTGCCATTCTACTTTTAAATTCCTATGTTTTGATTATTTTTCTTCACATTTACTGACTATCCTAAATTCCAAAACAGAGAAAATTCTCTCTTCTCTTTTCCCAGAAAATATCATATTAAATATTGTATATTAAAATTTAATAATTTTAAATAAAATACAGTTTATAACATGGATTCTCCAGCAAAATTGCCTATTGAGGAACATCTGTTGCGACCCTTTCAAGATGCATAAAACTAATATAAGAAAAGGTCTAAGGAGAATTACCATGGAATTTGCCGAAAAATTTCTTAAATCAAGAATAATTTGTGGTCAAAGAATTTGTTGTGTCGAAAGAAAATAACAAATGCATCACATAGTAGTTTATCAGATAATGCATCTGTGTCTTCTAAGACCCAATCACATTCAAAACTATAGGAAGAGTTTGTTTCTCCAGAAACTTAATAAATCTCTGACAGTTATTGGTGAATCACCAACCTGAGTATGGACAACAGAAAACTAACAAAATAAAAATTATTTCTGTAAAGAAATGAAAATAATATCACCAGATTATCAAATTGAAGAAAACATCAGAAATAAAAATGAACTCTGATGACTCAGAAATAATTTCACTGTTAAAAGAAATATTTAGACTTACTAAAAAGAGATCTGAAAAAAATACAGATTTTGACAAACCTGCCAAAGAGCTGGAGTTTTAAGAGAATTGAAGAAGAATTTCATATTACAAACTACAGTATATGGCAAAACAAGCTAAAAAACGTGTGCTACAGTAAGGGATTCTTTCAGTGCCAAGAAAAAAAAGAAACCAGATTTCCAAAAAACAGAAGAGAAAGTGATAAAAAAAAAAAGAAAAGAAAAGTTAGCAGAATTATGCCAGGAAAAAAAAAAAGACTAAGACGATTAAAAGAGAAAGTGAAAGAGTTCAGTAAGAGAACCACCTTATACTTTGCAATTTGAAAGAAACTCACCAACTGTTCAAGTTAATAATTTTATATATTAAACTTAGTTTCTCAAAGTTTGCTGAATCTTAGACCAAAAGAGTGTGTTCTAGAAGGGGCAAGTTGTACACACACTGTATGTATGCACAATACATCAAAATGTGAAACTTATGATTGATGGAACAAATTTGTCCCATTCTTACTAAAGAAAAGACACATTTCATTTGATATATTATAATAAGGGGAGAATGTGTCAAACCAGCCCATTTTTACTTCTTACCCCCCCCCCAAAAAAAAGGGCAACGTCGGAAAAAAATTGGTTAGAACAAAACATACCTTTTCAAATTATATAATAATAATCAAAATAATAATGCCATACAAGATGAAACATTAAAATTCAAACTGTTCTATTACCTAAAAATGAGAATTTTGAGACAAACATGAATTTTCGCTAAGACAATATCAATGTAAATTTGCAACTGCTTTGATTATGAAATAGTGTCCACTCTAAAATTTGGCATACTTTGTGCCAATAGGATGACCAAGTTATTACCCAAATTTGATCAAAATCAGGATATCTTTTTTCCGTATCAAAGGTCAAAGTCAAGAGCAAATATTTTTTTTAACTCTAACATAAAATTTTACTAAATAAAAGTTTTAGATCTATTCAAGAGATTTAAAATGATGTTTATATCATCATTATCGATGGTGCAGAAGCTGAAATATTTAACTTCAAAATTTTTTATCAAAGTTCATGACCTGTATCTCCGGAACCGTTTTAGCTATAAACTTGGGATAAAGATCTTTCTCCTTTTCTAAAACAACATCTATAAGTATGGCAACTTTCATGGAAATTGGAGAGGTCAAGGGTTTTTCTGTAGGTGATTTCACATGGAATGACTCATATATATATATATATATGGATATATATATATATATATATATATATATATATATATATATACTATATATATATATATATATATATATATATATATATATATATATATGCGTGTGTGTGTGTGTGTGTGTGTGTGTAGCAAAAAAAAAAAAAATCTATACAGGTGCAGAGATTTGAAAAAAAAAATTATTAGAGAAAATTGTTTAAGATTCAAGCCCACCTGCATATTCAAGGCCTGGATGACTTCACTTGTTCGTCTATCAAAATCGTTTTTGCAAGGATCATTTTGAAGTTTTATAATTTCTCTGATGTCTTTTGATGGATGAGAATCCCAGTCGAATACCCTATTCAAAATATAAATAAAATAAATAAATAAAATAAATAAATAAACTAATATATATATATATATATATATATATATATATATATATATATATATATATATATATATATATATATATATATATATATATATATATATATATATATATATATATATATATATATATAATAATGTTAGTTACAGTCTGTTAAACACTCTCGCAGACTAAATTTTTCCATTAAATGTCAAAATTTAAAATTTGCTATAGGGGAATCGAACCCGGACCCTATAGCACAAAAGCATAGAATTTTACCTCTATGCTACTGGCCAGTAGCGTAGAGGTAAAATTCTATGCTTTAATTTAATTCTTTAATTTGTTGTTTAAAAATGTTTGATTAACATTTTTGATAGCTGAATAAAAAATAAATATATATATATATATATATATATATATATATATATATATATATATATATATATATATATATATATATATATATATATATATATATATATATATATATATATATATATATATATATTATATATATATATATATATCTTCCTTTCCTCCTCTTATTCGCTGCAATAGTACTATTGCTAATACTCCAACTGAAAAGGATATTATTCTCTTTCGCCTTCTGTTCTCCTCTAATTCAACCCTGGATGACTCTGTCAATCCTTCCTCCTACTTCTTCTTCTCCTCATATGTTCCATGCCTTTCGTGTAATTACATTTAATCTGGTACATGGGCTTCTGATATCTATGAATGTTAAGAAGGCAAGCAGCCTAGATGGCATTCCTCCCTGAGTTTTAATGGTATGTGCTTCTCAGCTGGTTCTGTCCTTGTTTAACTTTTATCTATATGACTCAATACTTGTACTTTCCCTCAATGTTGGAAACGTGCATTAGTCCAACCTATCGCCCTATAGCTCCCGCTTTTATTCTGTCTAAGATCTTTGAAACACTTCTCAACTCTTTTATTAGAACATATGGAATCCCATTCCCTTCTTTCTGATCATCAGTATAGCTTTTGGCATAAAGGGTAAACTGGTGATACTTTCCTATCTGACAGACTTATTGGTTTTCTTCCCTTAGAGACCATGGGGAGACTTGTGTGGTGGCGCTTGACATATCTAATGACTGGGTATGGCATGCATCACTGCTTTCCTAGCTCCTCTTCTTTGGGTTTCCTCCTTCTCTTTGCTTACTTATGCTTTACTTATGTCTAGATTTCTTTCTAATCATTTCAATTCAGCTGTTGTTGACGGGGTGACTTCTTCATTTCCTGTCAATAGTGGTGTTCCCCAGTGTTCTGTTTTGTCTTCTACTCTATTCCTACTTTTCATTAACGATGTTTTCAACTGCCTGCATAACCCTATCCATTCATATCCTGATGACTTGACGCTCTATTCTTCTACTCATTTGTATCTAGAGTTGCTTCTCATTTTCATCTTTACGATTCTGTTCTTGCTGATCTAAATAGAATTTCCCAGAGGGGTCGTCTCAAGCTTGTGAAATTCAATTCTTTTAAAACTCTCTCAAAGACACTTCCTAACTTTTCTTTATCTTTTGATGGTTCTCTGGTCTCTCTTGATGACAGTTTAAACATCCTTGGCCTTCAAATAAACAAAAAGAAGTCTTTGAAACCTCACAGCACAGTGGTTGCCAGAGTTGCCTCAAAGAAACTGGGAATTCTGTTTAGGCTGTGAGAAATTTTTACTTCCTTCACAGTTACTCCAATTGTACAAGGGTCTCAGTGGCAAATGTTCGAGGGAACTGTCCATTCGTATACCTTCGCCTTTACGACGGCCTCGTAGTACACGTTGTGCATTGTCTTCAATTAAATTTTAAGTGGATATAGGAAACTCCAAACTTGTCCGCTGTGATGCCTCCTTCTTTCCAGCCACCTCTGTTTTGTGGAATTCTCCCCCATCTTCTGCTTCCAGCCGAATTTAATCTCAATTATTTTAAAGCCCACGTTTGTGTTCCCCTACGAAATTTGCGTTAGGTGGGACTTGTTGAGCTTTTCTTCTCTAATTTCTCAGTTTTGACACCCCCTACTTAATTAGGGTCTGCCAGCGAGCGGTGGTGATGCGCGTGTATATAAATATATATATATTATTTCACCTCTAGTGGGCAAAGGCCAGAGGCCTACTAAAATTCCACTAGAGTTAGGGGGAAAGACGGAAACCTTGTCAAATTAAAGGCTGACGTTACCTGATACACGACGTTTGAAGATGTGTAAGTCATACGTAGTTGGAAAAATAGAAAAAGGAAGTGTGTTCCAGACTTTACCAGTAGAGTATATGTAGGACAGAGCATAGCGGTTAAGTCTGGGGTCAGAGAGAGTTCAGAAGAGCAGTGTCCATTGTAATTGAGAAGGTATAGAGTGACGCAACAATTCGAAGGGCAGAAAGAGATTGGAGAGAATTAGTGAGAGCAGGAGAGTTGATAAGATGAAAAGCCCTAGACTCCACCTTCATAAGGAGAGCTGTATGAGTGCAACCACTCCAGATTTGAGACGCATACTCCAAACATAGGCGAACGCAAGCAACTAGGGTGGAGTGAAGAAATACTGAAGGCGTCTCAGAACACCTAACTTCTTAAAAGCTTTTTTTTTTTTATTTTTTTTTTTAGTTCACATCTCACGAGCATTGCCCTATTCGAGGAGAGGCACTTTTCTAGGTAGTATATACCTAGGATTTCCAAGAGGAATCGAACCGGCGCCCTCAAGCACGTGAGTCAATCACCCTACCGTTTGAGCCACGGTAGACAGAAGATGAAAAGCCCTAGGATCCACCTTCATAAGGAGAGCTTGTTTAGAAAGAGAGGTAATGTGATCTTTCCAAGAAAGATCACGAGAAAAGGAAACACCAAGAATATTAAGAACAGATGAAGGTCTGAGTTGAGTGTTTTCGAAGAAGATATCATAGTTGTGTGGAAGATTGTGTCGAGTAAAGAGATGGAGGAATTGACTTTTGGTGGCTTTGGAAACAACCATGTTCTCTCTGCCCCAATTTGAAATACGAGATAGATCAGAGGTCGGCTGCTCCAAGGCAACCCTCCTTGCGTTTAGTAACTGTTGTTGGGAGGTGCGCCTTTCAAACTGAAAAGAGTAATGAAGGGTGGAGTAATCAGCATAGGAGCGGATAGGAGATGAAGTAACAAGAAAGAAGATCATTAATGAAAAGTAGAAAAAGTGTTGGGGATAGGACAGTTCCTTGACGAACACCACTATTAATAGATTTAAAGGAAGAGCGGTGGCCGTCAACAACTGCTGCTATATAACGACCGGAAAGGAAATCAGAAAGAAAGTCACAGAGAGAAGGATAGATTCCGAAAAAGGGAAGTTTGGAAATCAAAGCTTTGTGCAAGACTCTATCGGAAGCTTTCGATATGTCTAGCGCAACGGCAAAAGATTCACCGAAATGCCGAAGAGCGGAGGGCCAAGAGTTAGAGAGAAGGGAAAGGAGATCACCAGTAGAGCGTTTCTTACGAAAGCCATACTGTCGATCAGATATAAGATTAGAAGAATTGAGATGTTTCCAAATCTTCCTGTTAAGGATAGATTCGAAAACTTTAGAAAGAACGGAAGTTAAAGAAATGGGACGATAGTTAGAGGGTTCAGAGGGGTCCCCTTTCTTCGGCACAGGCTGAATGAGTGCACGTTTCCAGCAAGAAGGGAAGGTTGAAATAGAAAGACATAAACGAAAAAGTTTACCAAGGCACGGTGCAAGCTTGGAAGCACAAGTGGGATACCGTCAGGACCGTACACCTTCTTAGTGTTAAGCTCAGAGAGAGCAGAAGTGACGTCTTTAGAAGAAATTATAATTTTAGGCATAAATGAGTTGCAGGGGGTTGAATGAGAAGGAACAGCTTGAGGAATCGTCTAAGGTTGAATTTGAGGCAAAAGTTTGAGCGAAGAGTTCAGCTTTAGAGGAAGGCAAAACGGCAGCTGTACTGTCAGAAGACATTAAAGGAGGGAAAGATGAAGAAGCAAAGTTAGAGTTGACATTTTTTGCAAAATGCCAGAAAGGGCGTGAGGAAGTAGAACCAGAAAGATTGTTGCATTTTAAGCGGAGAAAGGAGTTTTTAGTGTTACGGAGAATAGATTTTGCACGATTCCGGGATGAAATATAAGTTGCATGAGTTTCAGGAGTTTGAAGACGAAGGTAATCCCTGAAGGCAGCATCCCTGTGGCGGATAGCACGAGAACAAGCAGAGTTAAACCAAGGTTTCTTAGGTTTAGTAGAAGGGAAAGAATATAGAATGTACGACTCCATGCCGGAGAATCACCTCGGTTATGGGCTCTGCACACTCAAGAGGGACCCCTCCCACGGAAACAGTAATCATTCCATGGAAAATCAGAGAAGTACAACCGCAAGTCAGACCAATTGTGGCACCGAAATACCAGAAACGTTTCCGTGCCGAAGTCGGGGGCCGTTCTTGCGGAAAACTTGAAGAGACAGGATAAGATACAAAGAAAAGAAGATGATCGGATGAACTCAGAGGAGGAAA
>SEYY01001179.1:30266-62766 GCA_009176605.1 Armadillidium nasatum
ATATATATATATATATATATATATATATATATATATATATATATATATATATATATATATATATATATATATATATATATATATATATATATATAATATATATATATATATATATATATATAATCTAATTTAAAACTAAGGGGTTTAAATACCTTGGTCAAGACAAGACTAGCATGCCGATAATAATAAAATAACTAATATCATAACACTTCTGATGGGCCTTATTATAATTAATGGCAGTGGTCTGGGAAAGAAAAGTTAAGAAAATTCTCAAATAATATAAAAATATTTACCATTCATTTACGTTTGGTTTTACTCACATCTTTTACCATTCTTGTTTGAGACTTAATAGCATCAATAGGAACATTTGTGGCTCCAATTTGTTGAGTTATTCCTCCAACTTCTCCTTCTTGGACATTAGTTCTTCTTAATTTATCTAAAATTTTTGTTTTTCCATGATCAACATGACCCCAATACACAAACCTGATCAATTTTATATATATATATATATATATATATATATATATATATATATATATATATATATATATATATATATATATATATATATATATATATATATATATATATATATATATATATATATATATATATATATATATATAATGTAAAATTACTAAAAGTACTATTTAATTTTATTTTATCTTTATTTATAAACTGAAATGTTTTAATTATCTTTATTATTAAGTAGCAATCTTTCAGTTTTTGATTTTGAAAACTGGATATAAAGTTGGATCAAACTTGCTTTCTGATACTCATTATGAAAAGGTGTTTTACAAATGTCTTATATTTTCTTTAGAAACTTGCTGCAAATTGTTTAATCATTTACCTAAAATTGTTATAGCAACTTCATTGGAAAAGTAAATTATAACATAGTCCAATGATTCTCTCTAGCTATTATTAATTTATCAAATTAATATATATATATATATATATATATATATATATATATATATATATATATATATATATATATATATATATATATATATATATATATATATATATATATATATATATATATATATATATAATTAGGGTGGGCCGAAACCTAAAAATAAAAAAGTGTCCCCTCTAATTACTTGGCTTTTGATGCAACATGAAGATTTATGACAAAAAAAACCATGTTGTTACCAGTTTTAGCCGACCCACTTGAGGTTATATAAAAGAACTAAAAAAATTGTCAAATTTCTTAGGTTAAAAATCCTTAAATTCTTAATATTTGTTCAATGTGTATAGATTTTACACTAAAAGATGCAGAATTTAATTTTAAACAATGTTTATTCTATGACATTTTCTTGTAACACCTATATTTAAAAAGTTATTTACAGAAAACTAAAAACAAATCGACTTTTTTTTCCAAAAATTGACTCATTTAATATCTATTTGGTTGTTTTTCAGATACATAATTAAATAAATATCATCAATTTTATATATATTTAGCGATGTCTACAAGAAAAACAGCAAATAAATCAAATAAATACATTGTGGATGAATGCTTTAAACTCTTAGAAGAATTTCCTTTTGGAAAACTTCCCACTTTAAAGCAAGTGCTTGAAAGATGTCTTTACTTTAAAGACTATAGGAAAGACAGTGTTCAGAGGGATGTTAGTGTAGAACTATTCAATCTATGGGTAAATTATAATGTTTATCCAATATCTGTCATTGGAATTAAAACAAAGCTCAGCAGTTACATTGAAATTTTTTATAAATTTGTGAACTATGACAAAGAGAAAAGAGGACAAAAATATGAAACAGATGCAGGAGGTTTTATAGAAGAGGCAAATCAACTATTTGATGCATTAAAAATCAAAGCTTTGTGCAATACGCTATCTAAGGCTTTCAATATGTCTAGCGCGACAGAAAAAGATTTACCGAAATACCGAAATGCTGAAAAGCCGAGTCAAAGAGAAGGGAAACATGATCAATAGCTGAGCGTTTTTAACGAAAGCTATTCTGGCAATCAGAGATAAAATAAAAAGATTTTGAGATGTTTTCAAATCTTAACAAACTTTAGAAAGAGAGGAGGTTGAAGAAATGGGACGGTAGTTGAAGGGCACAGGCTGAATGACAGCAAGCTTCCAGCAAGAAAGGGAGGTTGAAGTAGAAAGATAGAGGAAATAGTTTAACAAGGCAGGGTGGATGCTCTAAAGCACAAGTTTTAAGGAACACATAAGGGATACCATCAGGAACTGTACGCAATCTTAGTACCAAGCACAGAGAAAGCAGAAATGATGTCTTTTGAAGAATTTCAATTCAATGTTGGAGGGGTTGAATGAATAGGAACAGCTCCAGAATCGTCTAAGGTTGAATTAGAGGAAAAAGTTTGAGCGAAGAGTTCAGCTTAAGAAGAAGGCAAAACAGCAGTTGAACCATCGGAAGATACTAAAGGAGGGAAAGAGGAAGAAGCAAAGTCAAAGAGTTGACACTTTTTGTAAAATGCCTGAAAGAGCATGAGGTAGAGGAACAAGAAAGATTGTATTTTAAACGTAGAAAAGATTACTTAGTAGTGTTACAGATAATAGATTTTGCACGATTCCAGGATGAAATAAATGTTGCGCTAGTTTCTAGAGTTTGAAGACGACGATAATCTCTGAAGGCAGCATCCCAGCGGCGGATAGCACGAGAACAAGGAGAGCTAAAAAAGGTTTGCTAGGTTTAGTAAAGGTGAAAGAATAAGGAATGTACGCATCCATGCCAGTGAAAATCATCTCGGTAATGCGTTATGCACACTCCCAGAAGCAATAATCATTTCATGGGAAATCAAAGAAGTACGTCCGCAAGTCCGACCAGCTTGCGGCACCGAAATGACACAAACGTTTTTTCGCAATATGCGGGGGTTTGCGGAAGTCTTGAAAAGATAGAAAGGGATACAGATATAAGGTGATTAGAGGAACCCAGAGATGGATAGAGTTTAACAGTATTGGAGAATGATTAGAAGTTAGGAGGAGGTCTAGAATGTTGAGTTCATTTTCAAGGAACTCAGGGATATGAGTAGGTAGGCGCACTAGCTGTTCAAGGTCGTTTTGGATGGCGAAATGGAAGGCACGTTCACCAGCTGTATTATGACAACTATATATATATATATATATATATATATATATATATATATATATATATATATATATATATATATATATATATATATATATATATATATATATATATATATATATATATATATATTATATGATGGCATCCGCATCCGCATGCGAGGATGCGGAGCATCCGCACAAAATTCAACATCCGCATCCGCATCCGCACTTTCGGAAATTCAACATCCGCATCCGCACTTTCAAAAATTCAACATCCGCATCCGCATCCGCACTTCTCCAAAATTCGACATCCGCATCCGCTAATTAGAAAATATAACATCCGATCCATCACTAATATTATATATATATATATATATATATATATATATATATATATATATATATATATATATATATATATATTATATATATATATATTATATATATATATTTGCGAATTTGTAGATCAAGAGTGAGGGTGAAGAGAGAACTATCGGATTACTTTAGCATAGGAGTGGGATTGAGACAGGGGTTTATTATATCTCCATGTTATTTAATCTATTGATGAATGGTTTACTTAGAAAAATCTAGAGAGAAGGGAAGAGTATTACCTTGAGAAATTTGGAGGGTGAATGTGAAGTGAATGTTTTTTACTTTTTACAGATGATGCGGCATGTGTTGGTGGCAGAATCTGGAGAAAAGATGAGAATACTTGTAAGGGAGTTTGAAGGGAAATGTGCAAACACGAGATTGAAATTCAATCCAGCGAAGAATAAAGTTATGAGGATTGGAAGTGGGGATGAGGAAATGTGGAGGGAGGAATTGGTTTGTAGAAGTGTGAGAATTTAAACTTGAGGAGGTGAATGAATTCAAATATTTAGTAATGTTGGGTTTAAGGTAAGGGTGGGAAGGAAAAAGGAATAAAGAACAGAGTGGTAAAAGGAATGAAAGTATTGGGGGGTCTAAAAAAGTATGGAAGAAAGGAAAAATTTCGAAAGAAATAAAGATAAGAATGTTTGAATGTATGTGTTCACCTTCTGTATTGTATGTGTGTGAAACATAGACGATAAGTGCTCGGTCGAGAAAAAGTTTCAATGTCTTTGAGATGAAAGATTTGAGAGCGATATATAAATTGGGAAGGATTGATAGGATTAGAAATGAAAGAATAAGGGAGATGTGTAAATGGAAGAAGGGTGTAATTGATAGATAGGAGGAGGATGTGCTAAAATGGTTTGGACATATGTGAAGAATGAAAGAGAACAGAATGGTTGGCAAGGTACGTAGATCCGATGTAGATAGGGGAAGGGTTGGGGGAGGGGAAGGCCGAAGTGGAGATAGATAGATGGAGTGAGAGTGATTTTGATGGAAGGAATTTGAGTTTAGACGAGGGTAGAAGATTTGTGGAGACAGAGATGGAGAGAGGTGGTGAAAGCGTTGAGAGGTAAGAATAGTTATGTTTGTAAGGGAATTGTGACGGGCACCACCTCACGTAAGTGGGAAAGGTGATAGTGAAATATATATATATATATATATATATATATAATATATATATATATATATATATATATATATATATATATATATATATTAACATCCGCATCCGCATCCTCATCAAAATTAAATCATCCGCATCCGCATCCTCATCAAAATTAACATCCGCATCACATCCGCATCCGCACTTTCGAAAATTCAACATCCGCATCCGCATCCGCACTTTCAAAAATTCAACATCCGCATCCGCATCCGCACTTTTCTCCAAAATTCAACATCCGCATCCGCATCCGCAAATTGGAAAAATATGACATCCGATCCATCACTAATATATATATATATATATATATATATATATATATATATATATATATATATATATATATATATATATATATATATATATATATATATATATATATCCTCATTATTGTAAAAAAATTTCATTAACAAGAATACTCTAGGTATATACAGTTCTTATTCATAGAACAATATACTGTGTTGTAACTTTCAATATTTAATTTACAAAAAAAAAAAAAAAAATATTTTAGCATTCCCCTTATACAATAAAGTATATATATACTATCACAAAAAAAAAAAAAAAAAAAAAAAAAGATCGACTTATAAATGGAAGGAATTTTTTAACTAACCACCGGAGCCCGAAGTCGATCTTCAGACTTTTTCTTCTCATTTTCTGATTTTCTTTGAGCCATTCTCTGAAGAGCTCGTTCTCTCCTTTTTTCTGCTTCAGTCTGTCGCTCTTCATTTTCACTCTAAGATTAAAAAATGTAAATACATTTATACAAATATCTTTAAAAAATTTAATTAGACATTTTAATTGGTCTCAGGAAAGAACTGATAAAGATGCAAAACAGAGAAAATATACTGTTATAACTTTATATTGCAAAAATGAAGCTTTTTTCTTTTTTGAGGGGTGGGGGGAGGGGGTGGTTCCCAAACCTATTTAGATTAAAAAATAACTTCTAACCTCTTCACCATCGTCAGATTCAAGAGAGTCATCCTGTGCTTGAGAAATACTCTCATCTTCATTGCCATCTTCCTCAGCATCATTTACTTTTTTTTTCTTCATTTTCTTATCAATATCTTGCTCTTCTTCACTTTCGCTTAACTGATCCCAAGCATCCACAACATCCTCTTCTTCCTCTTCCTCAACTTCTACCTTTGATTCTTCTTCTATTTCGGTTTCGTCTTTTACTTCTTCAGGCTCATCTACATTTTCCTCTGTTATTACTAATTCTTTTTCTTCTGCTATTAACAAAATTAGAAAAAAAAATTTGAAAATTTTGAAATATATATATATATATATATATATATATATATATATATATATATATATATATATATATATATATATATATATATATATATATATATATATATATATATATATATATATATATATATATATATATATATATTACCTTCCTGTTTTTTCCTCTTTTGACGTTTGTAACTAACGTGCTGAGTAGGAACTTTCTCCCCTACCTCAGGAATCATTACCCCTTGTGCCTAAAACAAGAAACTTTTTTTAATTAAAAACAGTATACACAAAACAAACAAGGAAATGTACAAATAATCTAAAAAGCAGACAAGAAAACAAGAGAAAGGAAGAGATTTCATATTGAATTTAGAAAATAAACAGCAATAAAACATTCCCTTTCTCTGTCCCAAACCTTAAGATGCTCCAGCATGGCTTTGGCCCTTTTTTGTTCCAATTTTTGCTTGGGTGTAAGAAGCTTGCCTTCCTCCTTCAAACGTTTCATTCTTTCCTTTTGTTTCTGCTTTTGTCTTTCTTTCCTCTCCTCTTCGAGACGTCTCTGTTCTTCAATTTGTCTTATCTAAAAAAATAAAGGATAAATAAATTTTTTAAATATAGATATTAATTAGAAAACAATTAATAACAATGACATGTAACAATCCTACTTTAATTACTTTTAATTTCTTATGTAATTTTAAAGAACGTGAATGCGAATAATGATTAGTAATAATAATTTATTCTTATCACACGAGTTTTTCGTACTAATACATATTGGGATAATTTAACTTGGTGTAAAAAATATCAAATTCAAATTAATACTATCAAAAGCATTTGTAAAGTGATGAGCTCAATTCAATATCCTAACATGTGCACATTCACATAAAACATGGATCTCCCCGGCTTGTAAAAGCTATATGTTCTGAATAAGCCTAATGCATTAATCATTAAAGCACTTCTTTGAGATAGGTCTGTTTCTTTCAAAGATTGTAGAGTATTTAAAAAACTACTTCAATCAAGATTTATAGGAGTAAGTAAGTAGTAGGTTGCACAAAAATAATAACCTATGTAAATTTAACTTTTTAAATATTACACAAGATACGCTGGGCTATTTTCTCTAATATGAATATTTACAATTAATTTTTTCCTAATCATCAAACACTTCCAATACAACAACCAAGTTTTCTACTCTAACCTAAAATGATGTAAGGGAGATTTAGCTATTTGCAATTAAGCTATTCTCTTTCTATACATTCAACATGAGATTCAATCTGGATTTAGCAAACTACAAACACTAAACTCAGCTCCAATAATAATAATAATAATAATATAATAATATAATAATAATAATAATATTCTATATCAGTTTCTGTTTTATTAAAATTTAAACATTTCCCTTCCACAGATCTAAAAATTACTTTGTTTTAAGTTAATTTTCTTTAATTCTGGAGAATAAGTTGCAAATAAAATAAAATGAAATGATTTTATTTCTTTGCTAACGCGTTTTGTCCACAAACTTGGGACATCTTCAGTGCTTGAAATTATGGCAGCGGAATGAATTAACATAAAAAAAAGTACAATAAAATAAATTAACATTATAATAATTTTGATCATACATTTCAAAAACTTACAATTAATCTGCAGAAAAACACCTTTTGAGTTTCAAAATAAATTATATCTACAAATAGATGAAGTTGCAATGGGTTCACCACTTGAGGCCTACTTTCACAGATTTTTTTGTGTCTAAATTAGAAAACAGTGTCATTGAAGAAAACATTTTTAATCCATAAATTCTATATAAGTATGTTGATGACACGCTAGCTATATATTGAAAACCAGGATGACATCCCTTTGTTCATGAACAGATTGCAAGAATTATCTTGCCTAAAATTTACATATGAAACGTCTAGAAACAATATAATAAATTTTCTTGACTTAAAAATTAAAATTAATGATGGCAATATATCAACTGGTATACATGCCAAACATATTGATAATGGATACCTAAGTTACGACTCTTAATCCCCTGATATTTACAAAAAATCAATTGTCAAGAACTTTTATATTTCGAGCTTACAGTCTATGATCTGATTGGAAATCCTTTGATGAAGACGTTAGAAGGATTAGACAAAATTTAATTAATTGTGATCATCACTTATCTATAACTGAAAATTTGATTAACAGAATTATTATTAAACAATAAAAAAAAAAAAAAACATCGAGAGCATGGAAAATAATATAAAATTATACTTTAGAACTTCAAACCAAATTGATTTTGATAAGGAAGAAAAGTGTCTATGAAACATTAAAATCCCACATCAGATCTACAACCGATCAAAATATCAGTTAGATTGAATCATAAATCACAGCATCTCTAGTCCTGTTTTCCTACAAGAGATACCTCATCTGATAGTAATCATGTCGTTTACCAATTCCAATGCCATGAGTCTGACTGTACATCGAAATTTGAAACACAACTAACATTGTAAGACAGGGCATATCAACATGGATTCAAACCGAGCAAGATTTATAAACACTTCAATGTAGAATACGTAAAATCAACACTTGAAAATATATCAACTCATTTCAGCCCTGTATACTTCGATTGAAATCCAAAAGTTAAAAATTTCAAAGTATTTTTACTTTTAAAGTTATAGACCTGACATTAACATAAAATTCAATGTAATGTCTCTTAAACTTAATATTATTTGAAATATTTTATAAAAAAATTTTATAATGTTAATTTATTTAATTGTAATTTGTTTATTTAAATTCATTCACTGCTATAATTTCAAGCTCTGAAGATGTTCCAAGTTTGTGGACATCATGAGCTAGCAAAGAAATATAATCCTTCATTTTATTTTATTTGTAAATTATTCTCCAGAATTATCTTAAAGTAATTTTTAGATCCGTAGAAGGGAAATGTATATAATTTAATAATAAAAATGCTTACTCTCTCCTCCTCTTGTCTTTGCTTCTCTTCCAATTCTCTTCTCATTCTTTCTTCCTCCTCTTTCTTCTTCTCAAGCATTAGTTTCATCGCTTCCAACATTTTTTTATTGGGCTTTCCTTTTCTTCCTTTATCTTCCTCTTCTTTCTTCTTATCTTCCTTTCCTTTTCCTTTTTTCTTCTTACTTGATTCGTCATTTTCTTCTGGAAGACTCTCCTCTTTTTTCATCTCAGGTCGTGGAGTATTTTCCTGTAACAAGATGTAAATACAAATTATTTAATTATTCTCTTTAATGACAAACTGTACTACAGAAATAGATATTAAATGTCAATTAATTAATTTTATATATATATATATATATATATATATATATATATATATATATATATATATATATATATATATATATATATATATATATATATATATATATATATATATATATATATATATATATATATATATATAGTTCTCAATTAGCTTCATTTGAGAGAAGGTGCGAGATAAGGCTCTGTGTATGACAGATTTTGTGAATTGTGTTTTAATTTGGGTTTAAACCAGTGTTTTCATGGTGAAAGATATTTTAGTGTATATATATATATATATATATATATATATATATATATATATATATATATATATATATATATATATATATATATATATATATATATATATATATGAACATTTCTAAGGTTGTGACGGGCCAAGCAAGCCAACAACCATTCACATGCTCAAGACACCTAAGTTTTGCATAGAAACCCTAACCAACCAACCACCAAAGTGGAAGGGTTTCGTCCAAAATGGATGACAAGTGCGTGCACTTACAACAGTCTGGTGAGGCGAGATTTAACTGCCAAGTACACACAAGATTGAGGAGCACGTGAGTGCATGTTCGCTTCCTCGTGGGGTTTTTAGGTTGTGAGGGGTGGCTGATTTAGTATGAGAGTGGGGTTTTAGAAAAGTTGGTGGTATCCTCAGGAAGTGGGTCCTGCCATAAAACGCCACAGTTCGTGTGAGTGGAAAAAGTGGAAGAAAACAAAGTGATGGCTGGAAAGAATGTAAGAGGAGTGAATAAAGAAGATAGAAGAAGTAGGGATGGATATTCTGGCATTGACAGAGAGGAAATTGAAGAGTGAGGGGGAATTGTCCTTTGGAAGTACAAAGGAATTTATGCCAGAGTGAATGAGAAGGTTAGAAGGAGGGAGGGAGTGAAAATTGTTATATATAAGTGGAAATGTATGAAAGGGAGAGGAAGTATTGGGACCAGAATAGTATGGTAAGATTAAGGTTAAGGAGGGAGTAATGGGTATATATTGGTGCTGAAAGCAAATGGGAGGGGGAGAGACATTATGGAAGAGTTTGTGGGAGTGTGTGGGAAGTTTAGATTATTGGGATTACATTTGTCTGTTGGGAGACTTGAATGCGAGTGTGGGAATTAGAAGTATGAATAAGATAGTGGGACCATTTGGGGTAGATGGGGTAAACGAAAAAGTTACAGAACTAATTGGAATGAGTGCAGCAATGGGTCTGATGATAAGAAATACATGTTTTATAAAAGAAAGATATTCAGAAGTATGCATAGGTGAATGGGGAAATGGAACTTTTGAATTGTGTGTGTGTGAGATAGGAAGGGAGGAGCATGTCATTAAATGTAAATGTATTAAAAGGAGCTGTGATGGGTGTCTTGGTCACTACTTGGTAATGGCGAGAGGTCAAAGTAAATGGAGGTTGGGCAGGGTTGGCAAAAATGCTGTTTTTTTTTTGTTTTTTTTTTTGAGAAAGCCCATTGGGACTTTTTTTTTTTTATCTAAAACCCAGGCCCAGTGAACTTTTCCAAACACGTTTTCTGTACAGCTTTAATTGCAATTGCATATAATTTTTTTGGTTATATACAACTTGTATCATAATTTAAAGTAAGATAAACTAAAAAGATATCCCTTGTTACAACACCACTGCGATACACAAGAAAATAAGGGTATGAATGGTCTAAAGTATTAAATGTTGAAAGCAATAGCAGAGTATAGTGCAAGTTTTGCAATAATGAAATAATTAAGAAGATTAATATATGTACAGGAAGAGTTAGAAGAAAAGTGGATTTCTATTTTTATAATGATTATTTAGCATGTTTTACTGTATTCTGAATAAAAGATTTCTAAAAATCATGTTTAACAATCAAATCCAAAACTTAAACAAGGAGAAAACAGCATGTCATGGAGAATCGGACATCAAAGTACAGCAATTCGATATCAAGGTTTTGTAAATTTTTGCTGTAACTTACTGAGCTTTCTACAGAGTTCTGCCTCAAATGGAAGGGGTTTCTACATTTTGTCTTGTTTGAACTACGTTAAGGAATCAACTAAGAATTGAATAAAGTATAAAACATGTGAAAATTAGTAACCATATAAACTTAAATAATAAGTGATGAAGATTGGTCACTGTTATTAATATATATATATTAAGCAAATGAACTCAGAAACATTCTTATAGAGAGAAAGAATTCTATAATTATTTTATTTAAAAACCTCATTTATTTTTAATTATTCTGAAAAGAACCAAAGTGGGTAAAATAGCAGTTTTCTTCAAGTGGTTTTTTTTTTTTTATAAATAAAACCAAGTGGGGTTTGAAAAAACCGAGGTGGATTATGAAAGTGTTATGGAACGAATGAACTGAAGTTTCAGTGTTTAAAAGCACTAGCAAAGTGCAAGTTAGGCAATAATGAAATCAAGATGATTAACATATGTATAGGAAGACTTATCAGTTTCTAATTTTATCCTGATTATTCAGCAGGTTTTACTGCATTCAGGATAAAAGATACAGATCTGTTACCAAAAATTATATTTAACAATCAAATCCAGAACTTATACAAGGAGAAACTATTAGTCTGTCATGGAGAATTAGACAAGGGTTTTGTCAATTTTCCTTTGCAATTTTACTAAGCCGTCCACCCAGTTCTCCCTCAAATGAAGGGTATTTTAAATCTCTGGTCTTGTTTGGACTGAAGTCATGGAAATTGATACTACTACCAAACATGTGAAAATTAATAGGTAATTAAACTTAAACATGGTACCTTGCAGCATAAGTGATGAAAATTGGTCATGCTTATTATATATATAATATATATATATATATATATATATATATATATATATATATATATATATATATATATATATATATATATATATATATATATATATATATATATATATATATATATATATATATATAATGGCATCCACAAAATATATTTGACATGCAATCCATCACTAATTTATATATATATATATATATATATATATATATATATATATATATATATATATATATATATATATATATATATATATATATATATATATATATATATATATATATATATATATATATATATATATATATATATATATATATATATATATATATATATATATATATATATATATATATATATATATATATATATATATAGGGATGGAGTGAAGTATCGGTAAGTATCGGCATATTTTCCGATACGGTATCGGTATCGGCATTTTGTATATCGGCAAAAAATTTGTATAGGAGTAAAGTATCGGTATCGGTAGTGGTATCAGCAAGTATCGACATATTTTCAGGAATCGGGTATCGGCTTCGGGGAATTTTTAGGTATCGGTAAAAATTTTGGTGTCGCTCCATCCCTAATATATATATATATATATATATATATATATATATATATATATATATATATATATATATATATATATATATATATATATATATATATATATATATATATATATATATATATATATATATATATTCCATACAGAGATTGAATTTACAAAAATACTTTTCCATTTTAATTTATTCCCAAGTTCCAAGTGGAAAAAATATTAATTAACAAGTGTCTCCCTAATATCTTCACACCCACTCTTCCTTTTCCTAGTGTCCCGGAACAAAAAATATACTTAAAATTCTGTATATTAGATCACTTACATCTCAACTTAATAGAAATATTCTTACAATAATTGAAGCTATATTCCCACAATGCCAGTCCATTCTTATAAATTATAACTCCCACTCAATTTATAGTTTCTTCAGATACAAAGAATTTCACCCAATGCTTTTCAGATCCTCATTAATTTATTTATTTAAGAGTGCTAGCTGTAATGCGGCATTTTAAACCAAACTGGTCTACAATTGAAAGTAAGGATTGCTAAAAATAGAGGAGTTTCCTTTAGAACAGACCATCCTCTTTGCTCTCCTGTACACTCTGCCATAAAAGATCATGGACATACCCACCCTTTTCTTCATTAAATTTCTCTGTTCTTCAAGTATAGAGAAATCAGAAGAAGAAAAAGGGTGGGTATCTACCATGGTATCTTATAGTAGAGTGTTCAGGAGAGGAAAGATGAAGGTCAGTTCTGAAGGAAATTAATCTATGCTTTTCAATCATCACATTTTAAATGTAGACCAGTTTGTCCAACATATGCTGCATTACAGCTGACACACTTAAATAAATTAATGAGGATCTGAGAAGCATTGAGATAGATTCCTTGTGTCTGAAGAAAATGTAAATTGAGAGGGAGTTATAATTTGTAAGAATAAATTAGCACTGGGGGAAAGTAGCTTCAAGTACAGTAAGAATATTTTTGTTAAGCTGGGATGTAAGGGACCCTAAATACAGAAGTTTTAGATATATTTTTTGCTTAGAAACAGTAGAAAAATGATGAGTAGCTCTAAAGACATCAGCAAGAAACTCGTTAATATTTTTTCCACTTGAAACCTTGGGAATAAATTAAAATTTGGAAAGAATTTTTATAAATTCCATCTCTTTATGGAATAAATGCCAGTCAGAACAAATTTTAAATGCCCTTTAGATTCTAGATCTTAGACCTGATAGAATAAATTTAAGAGGTATATTGCTAAAATAGTTTGTAGCAAGTAGCGTAGAAGTAGGTTTTCTATAAACAGATGTTTTAAATATGTTGTTAATATGCATAACATATACATCTAGAAAAAATAAGGAATTATTAACTTCTTGTTCCATAGTGAATCTCTAGCTATTGTCTCTCTTATTCATATACTGTAGAAACATATTGGCATGAGCTTTCTCATTGAAAACTATGAAGCAGTCATCCATGTAGTGGTGATAGAGAAGGGGTTGGAATAGAGGGAGGCTTTGCCTGTTCCATTGTTTTTCATAATAACAGAGAAAGCTATTTGCAAAAGCAGGACCTAAAGGAGAACCCATAGCCAAACCATCAATTTGGATGTAGTTCCCCATCAAAAAGGAATATAGAATCTTCAACAGATAATTTTAAAAGTTTGGTGAATGAGAGATGATCCATTCCCATAATGTTTTGAATGTTGTGAAATAATTCATTAGTTATTATACTGATGGTTTCAGAAATAGAAAAATTTGTATACTAAGATTCAATATTAAAGCTTGTCATGAAGCAAGTGCCAAAAGAAGAAGAATTTAGGCAATTGACAAGTCAAAAGTGTCTGAAAAGGTATATTCGTTTTTAGTTAGGTGAGTTTATATATATATATATATATATATATATATATATATATATATATATATATATATATATATATATATATATATATATATATATATATATATATATATATATATATATATATATATATATATATATATATATATATATATATATATATATATATCTATCAGAAATTAAACATAATTCGAACACTGTCACATAATTTCAGTAACGAATTAACTACCCTCATCATAATATACAAACAGTTCATCAGACCAACACTTAATTACGCATCTCCAGCCTGGTACCCACCCTGCCACCTCACCCTTAAACATAGAAATTACAAAAAAAACAAAATACTGCTCTTCGAATCATCACAGGTTGCACTAGAACCACCCCAATTCAGCACTTACATGAAGAAACAAAAATACTCCCGATCCGTGTTCACCTAGACATGATAGGAACCCAATTCTACACAAACACACTAGACATATTACACCCTTGTCACTATACCCTACAAGACCACACAAGACACCGTCTAAAATTACCTTCATCATCCCCTGCCCTATACTACAGTAACATATTCAGATCCATTCCCCCTACTGCAAACAACACACCACTAATCAAACACATACACACCATCTAAAAGCAGTGTGGCCCTTCCAGTGAGGAAGGTCCAAGGAGCAAAAAAGTAGTGTATATATATATATATATATATATATATATATATATATATATATATATATATATATATATATATATATATATATATATATATATATATATATATAGCATTCAAGTCCTCATCAAAATTGACATTCACATCCGCACTTCCGAAAATTCAACATCTACATCCGCAAATGAGAAAAAATGACATCCAATCCTTAACTATATATATATATATATATATATATATATATATATATATATATATATATATATATATATATATATATATATATATATAATATATATATATATATATATATATATATATATATATATATATAATATTGAAATGCTCAATCCAATACTTTTCCTAATAGGCAATTTCAGCACAAGCTTTAAGGGAGGGTGTGATAAAATTTTAATTTTGATGAAATTTGGTGTATGGGGTGATTTTGCCTAGGAAATCCGATTTTCTAAGTTTTAGGTCAATCCAGAAAGTACTTTTTGAGATATGAGGTCATAAATGTCAAACATGAAAGGTCACACCTCACTTTGGTAAATTAACGATAATATGGCAAACATTTTATGCAATAAGGACATATTATATATCTTTGGAAAGGGAAAAGAGCTGTAGAATTCAAATATGGGCATATCTTTTTCATTTTATCAAAATTAATAATAATTATTAAGTGACCTTGACCTTTGCCCCATAAGCTAATTGAAAATGTTTTTTTATTTCAGATTATGAAAGATCAACAATATTTTACATAAATAAAACGATTAAAAAGCATAGGATTAAAACAGCAAATTACTTTTAAAAATTATATTTTATTTTTCACTAGGGGACAAATGTCTATCTGGTGAAATTTTTTTTCCCCTATTTCTCTCCATTGGAGAAATTTCTTAATGTGTTAACATGTTTTTCTTATATGACGCTACAGCACATGTTTATTTTTATTATAAGAAAGAAGTGATAATCCTTTTTGAGAGAGAAATCTGTAGAAAATGAATTAGTGCATTATTTTATGATTTTTATTTTTTTAATTTCAGAAAACTTTAAATAAAAATAATTTTTATAAATTGAAATATATACTTATTAATAACTTTTTTAACATGGTGTATAATTACTGCATCAATCCATTCAAAAAACACAAAAAGAAAATATTTAAAAATTTCAAACCTGTAATTAAAGCATTGTCAGATCTTATGCAGGGGAAAATGAAGTGCAATCAGTTAATATGTCATGCGTAGAAAATTTATTTTGAAGGATCCCAATAAATGTTTGAGTGCTCTACTGGTAGAAGAAACATTAAAAGATTACTATGAATTAACAACAACCTCATCCACTAGTAGTGCCAGTAGTACTTTTGTTGAAGAAGAGAAGTTGGTTAATGATGAGAAAATATTAGATTCCAGTAAAGAAAGGTATGATAGATGTATTACTTTAATAATTTGTGAAAATAGTAAATTTTTCGATGATATGTAAACATATTTCTTCTTATGTTAGAAAACTAATTTTGTAACATTTGTTTACAACAGTTAAAATCATACAATAACTGAAGCTTGTTAAGAAAATTTTCCATAAACAAGCAAACCATAAGTACTAAAAAATGTATGAATTTAAAAAAGTTTGTTGTAACTTGCAAATTGCCCAATATTGGAAGTTGTTTTAACATTGTGGAGGTCTGTGGTCGGAACTCCCAGAACATGTGCGATAAGAGTAATGTTGAATTTCCATGCTCACAGACCTCAACCCACATACAGCAAGGATGTTAAAACATCTCCTGAGTATATATCAAGTTACCATATGTGCTCTCTGCATGGGTCAAATTGTAATTTATCAAATAGAATTTTTTTAATATATTTTTTTTTACCATAATTTGCCTGTTTACAAATAATTCCCTTAACAAGGTCAACAAAACTTTGTTAATGTTTGGTCATATTTCTAGCACATTTGGGAATAAAACAAAGAAAAAAAAAGGGAGAAGAGAAACTACAAGCTTTGACAACTGTTAAGATGCAACTTGAAGATTCTTATCATGTAACATTGTCAATTCAAGAATAGGAATAATCATTGGATTAATAGCAAAATTTAAAAAGGTTTTTATCTTCTTGTTTTCCATTAATAACATCAAAATGATAGTTGAAATTATATAACTTTATAAATTGTAGTTTTGTGTTATTAACTAGATGCATTAAACCTCTTATGAATGTGAATACTTTTGTTAGCTTTGCAAATTTATGTATTTTTAAAACTTTTACAACTATGTATGTTACAGATATGAAGATATGATGTTTAAGTTAGTATTTGAAGTTGCAAACTAGTCAAAATAAATTAAAATTTTGAATGTCTTCATTCTCTATAGAAGCTACAGCTCGTATGTTTAATACATCTCATAGATTGGTAAAAAGGAGCAAAGAACTAAAAAGACAATATGGAATTCTACCATTTGTACCTCTAATGAGTAAAGGGAAGGTTATTTCTTCGGAAATAAAAAATAAAGTGATGGGAGTTTAGTTCAATCCAGAAAGTTAAGAAATTTGTGTCCTGGAAGGAAAGAGTACATTATAGTTAGAGAAAGTAATGGACAGAAAAATTACAAGCAAAAGAGATGTTTTATTAGGAAACCTAAAAGAGTTGTATGAAATATACAAAAGGAATAAAAATTTCCCTCAAATTTGGTTTTCAAGCTTCTGCAGTTTTCATCCACCCTACTGCATATTAGCAGGTGGAACTGGTACACACACAGTATGTGTTTGCACCTATCATCAAAATCCTAAATTGCAGTTGGCTGCTTTAGGAGAATGTGGACAGACATACAAAGATCTAATAGATTAAACTGTGTGTGACATAAGTAACAAAGAATGTATGCTACAAATATGCAAAAACAGTGATAGAGAAACAGGGGTCAGATCATTTCTGGAGTGCCTAGATAATGTTGACTATGCTAAAGATACAATATGTTACAAGTAATGGTTGACAACAGATAGATGTAAATTAATTGAAAAAAAAAATGTTGATGCTTTTTTAAATTCCTTATCTAAAGATACTGTAAAATATACAAGACATCATTTTATTGCAAAGGAATAGTCACCACACTTCTCTAATTTGATGATATATACTAAAGGAAGAAGAAATCATAGCAGTGGGTGATTTCTCTGAAAATTACACATTCATTATACAAGATTCTGCACAAGGGTGTCATTGGGATAATGCTCAGTGTACATAAATAATTTATTTTGAAACACCAAAGCTTTTGTTTATTGTTATGGTTTACGCATTCAATTCATACCTGGTAGAAAATGTAAAACAAAAATTGCCTGATGTAAGGAAAATACACTATTTCAGTGGTGGATGCCGAACACAGTACAAAAAATATCAAACTTTATTAATATATGCCACCACAAATTAGACTTCCAAATTGAGGCAGAATGAAATTTTTTTTGCAACATCACACTGAAAAAACGTATGTGATAGGTTAGGAGGAACAGTAAAGCATTTCCTTGCTAAGGCAAGTCTTCAAAGAATATATAAAAATCAAATATTAATGTCAGATGATGCTTTTGAATATTGTAAAACCAAACTTTCAGAAAAGATCATATTTTTTTATAAAAGAGAAAGTGAATTAAAATGTTTCTACGATCAATTATCAGATAGATTAAAAAAGGCCAAAACAATATTTGGAACACAAAGATTGCACAGATTCAAGCCCTTAAATGAAAGTCAGTTAGAGGTATACAAGACATCAACAAATGATGTCCCTCAAGTAGCTGATGTCATAGCAGACACCTGCTTGGATGTAGATATGCAAAATAAAGTCAACTAGCATGCGCGTATGATCATAATTTAAGGATAGGATTGGTTGAAGTTTCTGATGAATATTTTAATGATTATTTAATCAATTTTTTATATCCTCATTTCATTTCGAAAGAGTATTCATTTCCTTCAAAAGAAGATGAATGTATAGTAACCAAAGAAAATATTGTAAAGGTTTTGAAGGCTCCAAACCTTATTGGAGAATTTAGAATAAAATATACATTCAATAATCAAGACCTAAAAAGTGCACTGAAGATAGTACAAACATTATTTAAAAAGAAAAAATTAGTTTCACTGAAAGTCAATTATTTTATTTCGTAATATTGTTAGTCATATCTGTACTATATGATAAAGGAAAATACAAAAAAAAAAATTTCATAAAAAACTCATCATTGTCACACGTCATTTGTAAAAATATTGACCACTGGTGAAAAATAAATAATTTCTTAAAATTATTTGCTGTTTTAATCCCAAAGTTTTTATTAGTTTTATTTATGTACAATATGTTGATCTTTCATAATCTGAAATAATAAAAAAAAAAATTTCAATTGGTTTGTGGGTCAAAGGTCATGATCATTTCAAGGTCACTTAATTATCAATTTTGGTAAAGTGAAAATATGTCCATAATTGCATTCTACAGCTTCTTCCCTTTCCAATGATATGTAGTATGTTCATATTGCATCAAATTTTTGCCACATTAGGTTAATTTACCAAATGACCCCATATCTCAAAAAGTACTTTCCGGATTGAACTAAATCTTGGATAATCAATTTCTCTAGACATAATAACCCCATATACCAAATTTCATAACAATTGAAGAGGGTCAAGGATATCACTGGACCGCCTGTGCTGGAATTGCCCATTATATAATATATATATATATATATATATATATATATATATATATATATATATATATATATATATATATATATATATATATATATATATATATATATATATATATATATTAGGGATGGAGTGAAGATCGGTATCGGTATCGGTATCGGTATCGACAAAAATATTGTATAGGAGTAAAGTATCGGTAGTGGTATCGGCAAGTATCGGCATATTTTCAGGTATCGGGTATCGGCTTCGGGGAATTTTTTGGTATCGGTATCGGTAAAAATTTTGGTATCGCTCCATCCCTAATATATATATATATATATATATATATATATATATATATATATATATATATATATATATATATATATATATATATATATATATATATATATATATATATATATATATATATATATATATATACGTGGGTTAGCTGGCAAAATTAAGTTTGTGCTAAATTAATTTTAAATTCAATTAAAGTGTGATAAATTAAGGTCCTAAGTAGTACTAAAACTCAGTATTTAAAAAAAAAAAAAAAAAAAAAAAAAAAAAAAAAAAAAAAAAAAAAAAAAAATTTTTTTTTTTTTTTTTTTTACAATATGGAGGAAATATTAAATACTGATATTTCGTACTACTTAGAATTTTAAATTGCAAATTAACGTAAACTTGGAAAATTGACTTGGTTAATTTTGCCAATACATCCACGATATATATATATATATATATATATATATATATATATATATATATATATATATATATATATATATATATATATATATATATATATATATATATATATATATATATATATATATATATATATATATATATATATATATATATATATATATATATATATATATATATATATATATATATATATATATATATATATATATATATTAGTGATGGCATCCGCATCCGCATCCGCATGCGCGGATGCGGAACATCCGCACAAAAATCAACATCCGCATCCGCATCTTCGAAAATTCAACATCCGCATCCGCATCCGCATCCGCACTTTCGGAAATTCAACATCCGCATCCATCCGCAATCCGCATCCGCATTTTTCAAATTTCAACTCCGCATCCGCATCCGCATCCGCATTTAAAATTTAACATCCGCATCCGCATATCCGCATCCGCAAATTAGAAAATATGACATCCGATCCATCACTAATATATATATATATATATATATATATATATATATATATATATATATAATATATATATATATATATATATATATATATATATATATATATATATATATATATATATATATATATATGCTAATTGTAGATCAAGAGTGAGGGTGAAGAGAGAACTATCGGATTGGTTTAGCATAGGAGTGGGATTGAGACAGGGGTTTGTAATATCTCCATGTTATTTAATCTATTGATGAATGGTTTACTTAGAAAAATGGAGAGAGAAGGGAAGAGTATTACGTTGAGAAATATGGAGGGTGAATGTGAAGTGAATGTTTTACTTTTTGCAGATGATGCGGCATGTGTTGGTGGCAGAATCTGGAGAAAAGATGAGAATACTTGTGAGAGAGTTTGAAGGGAAATGTGCAAACACGAGATTGAAATTAAATTCAGCGAAGAATAAAGTTATGAGGATTGGAGGTGGGGATGAGGAAATGTGGAGGGAGGAATTGGTTTGTAGAAGTGTGAGAATGGAAACTTGAGGAGGTGAATGAATTGAAATATCTAGTAATGTTGGGTGGAAGGTAAGGGTGGGACGGAAAAAGGAATAAAGAGCAGAGTGGTAGAAGGAATGAAAGTATTTGGGGGCCTAAGAAAAGTATGGAAGAAAGGAAAAATTTCGAAATAAATAAAGATAAGAATGTTTGAATGTATGTGTTCACCTTCTGTATTGTATGTGTGTGAAACATAGACGATAAGTGCTCGGTCGAGAAAAAGTTTCAAGTGTCTTTGAGATGAAAGATTTGAGAGCGATATATAAATTGAGAAGGATTGATAGGATTAGAAATGAAAGAATAAGGGAGATGTGTAAATGGAAGAAGGGTGTAATTGATAGAGAGGAGGAGGATGTGCTAAAATGGTTTGGACATATGTGAAGAATGAAAGAGAACAGAATGGTTGGCAAGGTACGTAGATCCGATGTAGATAGGGGAAGGGTAGGGGGAGGGGAAGGCCGAAGTGGAGATGGATGGATGGAGTGAGAGTGATTTTGATGGAAGGAATTTGAGTTTAGACGAGGGTAGAAGATTTGTGGAGACAGAGATGGAGGGAGGTGGTGAAAGCGTTAAAAGGTAAGAATAATTATGTTTGTAAGGGAATTGTGGCGGGCACCACCTCACGAAAGTGGGAAAGGTGATAGTGAAATATATATATATATATATATATATATATATATATATATATATATATATATATATATATATATATATATATATATATATATATATATATATATATATATATATAAATTAACATCCGCATCCGCATCCTCATCAAAATTAACATCCGCATCCGCATCCGCATCCATTCATTAAAATTAACATCCGCATCCGCATCCGCATTTTCGAAAATTCAAAATGCATCCGCATCCGCACTTTCAAAATTCAACATCCGCATCCGCATCCGCACTTTCGAAAATTCAACCGCATCCGCAACTTCTCCAAAATTCAACATCCGCATCCGCATCCGCATCCGCAAATTGGAAAAATATGACATCCGATCCATCACTAATATATATATATATATATATATATATATATATATATATATATATATATATATATATATATATATATATATATATATATATATATATATATATATATATATATATATATATATATATATATATATATATATATATATATATATATATAATATATATATATATATATATATATATATATATATATATATATATATATATATATATATATATATATATATATATATATATATATATATATATATATATATATATATATATATATATATATATATATATATATATATATATATATATATATATATATATATATATATATATATATATATATATATATATATATATATATATATATATATATATATATATATATATATATATATATATATATATATATATATATATATATATATATATATATATATATATATATATATATATATATATATATATATATATAATATATTTATATATATATATATATATATATATATATATATATATATATATATATATATATATATATATATATATATATATATATATATATATATATATATATATATATATATATATATATATATATATATATCCGATCCATGTAAGGCTCTAGGGGCCTGTCAGTGGGGCCAGCACTCGCCTCCATCTGAATCTGTGAAATCCCTTGTGAATACTTTCCCCTCCCCAAATACTCACATCTCTCTACCACAATCACCTCCTCGCCTTGCACCTTCAGCACAAGCTCCTCTCCCTCCTCCTCCCTTATAATTATTAACAATTGTCTTTTCAACGTTCACGATCAATTCCACCTCTTTTAGCTTTTCAGCAAAACTTCTTATCACCTCTCCTAACTTCTCTCTATCTTGGCTCCAAATATATATATATATATATATATATATATATATATATATATATATATATATATATATATATATATATATATATATATATATATATATATATATAATATATATATATATATATATATATATATATCCTCTGATGGGTAAAAACCAGAAACCTACTAATTTTCACCAGGGTTTGGTCAATACCGCACCTAATCGTTAAACGACAATATGCACCCATACACGGCTCTTGAATGTGTGCAAGCCAAAAGAAGTTGGGAAAACAGAAAAAGGGAGTGTGTTCCAGACTTTACCAATTGAGTACATATAAGATTAGGCATAGCTGTTAAGTCTGGGATCAGACAGTTGAACAGAGAAAGGATAAGATTGTGTAGAAAATCGTGTTCTCAATGGAGGAGAAAATCAACAGAAGAGTTCAGAAGAGAAAGAGACTGGAGAGAATTAGTTAAGACGAAATGCCAGACTCCACCTTGTTCAAGGAGAGCTGTGTGAGTGGAACTACCCCAGATGTATGAGGCGTATTCCAAACGGGGGAGAACAACACCCCTATAAAGAGAAAGCAATTGGATTGGCATAAAAAAAATTATGAATGTGCAACAGAACACCCAACCTCTTAGAAGTTTGTTTAGAAAGAGAAGCAATGTGATCCTTCCAAGAAAGACCACTAGAGATTATTAAGGACAGGTGAAGGCTTGAGTTGCATGTTTTAGAAGATGTCATAGTTTTGTAGTAGTTGATAGTCTCGAGTAGAGTTATGGAGGAACTGAGTTTTTGAGGCATTGAAAAAGACTATGTTTTCTCTTTCTCAATTTGAAATGCAAGAAAAATCAGAGGTCAGATATTCCAAGGCCAACATTCTAGCGTCAATTAACTGTTGCTGGGAGGGGCGCCTTTCAAACTGAAAGGAGTAATGATGGGTGAGATCATCAGCATAGGATCGGATAGGTAATGAAGTAATAGAGAGGATTATTAATTAAAATTTTAAAAAGCTTTGGGGATAGGACACCACTATTAGCAGATTTAAAGGATGAATGGTGGTCGTCTACAACAGCAGCTATAGAACGACCAGAAAGAAAATCAAAGAGAAGGATAAATTCTGAAAGAGGAAAGTTTAGAAATCAAAGCTTTGTACCAGTCCCTATCGAAGGAATTCGAAATGTCCAGCGCGATAGCAAAAGATTCACCGAAATATCGTAGAGTGGAAGACCAAGAGTCAGAGAGAATAGAAAGAGATCACCAGTGGAGCGTTTCTTATGGAAGTCATACTAGCGATCAGAGATAAGATTTGAAGAATTGAGATGCTTCTAATTGAGATTCGAAAACTTTAACAAGAACGGAGGTTAAAGAATGTGACAGCAGTTGGAGGGTCGAGAGGGGTTCCAGCAAGAAGGGAATGTTGAAGCAAAAAGACAGAGACGAAGTAGTTTACCAAATCAGGGTACAAGCCCAGAATCACAAGTTTTGAGAACCTCATGAGGGATACCATTAAGGAACATATACCTTCTTAGTGCTAAGCTCTGAGAGAGCAGAAAATTAGTAGGCATAAATGAGATGGAAGAAGTTAAAAGAAGGAGGAGTAGCTCCGGAATAGTCTAAGGCTGAATTAGAGGCAAAAGTCTGAGCGAATAGTTAAGCTTTAGAAGAAGCAAAATGGAGTCGGAGGATATTAGAGGGAAAGAGGAAGAAGCAAAATTAGTTACATTTTTTGCAAAATGCAAAGAAGGGCGTGAAGAACCAAAGTGATTATTGCATTTCAACTAAGAAAAGAGTTTTTGGTGTTGCAGAGGATAGATTTTCCACGATTCTGGGATGAAATATAAATTGAATGAGTTTCTGGAGTTTGAAGACGACGGTAATCCCTGAAGGCATCATCCCTATGGAGAATGGTACGAGAACAAGCAGAGTTAAACCAAAGTTCATTAGGTTTAGTAGAAGGGAAAGAATATGGAGTGTACACCTCCATGCAAGAGAGTATCACTTTAGTAGCAATGATCTCTGCAATCCCCGAGGGTCCATTCCCACAGTTTTGAGTTTCATCAATATTATTATTTTATATATATATATATATATATATATATATATATATATATATATATATATATATATATATATATATATATATATATATATATATATATATATATATATATATATATAAGGTAATGTACGAATAAGCGCTTGTAAATTTGGAGCATGAGAAGGGAGTCGGGGGAAGTTGAAGTGGGAGCATAGACACTCCAATATGAGGCGAGGGTACACTAGAAACCCTCTGAGAAGGTGAAACGCAAAAAGGAACCAACCAAAGGGAAACGGAGTGAAACAGAATGGTCTTGACCATACTGTCACTCCCCGGTTTATGCCCAATGGAGGTTACTTGCATTGCTTTGGACGGAGTTACATCCCCCACCCACACAACACACACACACACACATATATATATATATATATATATATATATATATATATATATATATATATATATATATATATATATATATATATAATATATATATATATATATATATAATAGAGTTACCATCTTAATATGTTACTAACAGATTAATTAAGGATTAAAATATAAAATAAAATATTTAAGAAAACAAACCAAATGGTAAGAAGTAAATGGCATGAAAATAAATTGAAAAACAATTTTGTGCATTTGAAAAAATAAACTTCTAGTGGAAAGCAATATATCAATGTTCTGGAAACAAAATTATCGGGAAACAACGTATCAAAATATTAGGCAATATTAATAAAATATTACATAATTTAATTAATAAATTAAGTAATTAAATAAATGAACAATTAAGAATAACAAGTTGATCTATGTTATGGAAAGAGTTAACTGTTTTAATTTGACCAAAATCGGAACTGCAGTTACAGAGATATAGAATATAAGCCAAAAAATTGTAATTAACGATTAATTAGTAATTAATTAATTGAAAATTTGGAAAATCAAGGAAAACAATGTTTCATGGTATTTGAAACTTTACAGTCAAGGAAATTGAACATTCCAAAAAATGTGAGCCAAAGTGATGATAAAAATCTGGTATCGGTATCAGTCATTTTTAACCAATACCGATATCTGAAAGCTCGATACCGATAACCAAAAATATACCGATACTTCACTCCATCCCTATATATATATATATATATATATATATATATATATATATATATATATATATATATATATATATATATATATATATATATATATATATATATATATATATATATATATATATATATATATATATATATATATATATATATATATATATATATATATATATATATATATATATATATATATATATATATATATATATATATATATATATATATATGGTATATATATATATATATATATATATATATATATATATATATATATATATATATATATATATATATATATATATATATATATATATATATATATATATATATATATATATATATATATATGAAATCTTACCCTTAGAGTCTTTTTTACTGTCAGTAGTTTTTTTAGTTTTTGAAGTTTCTTTTTGTTTTTGTTGTTGAGGTGGTTTACTCTCTTCCTTGACTGATGAATCCCTTGAAGTGCGTTCAACAGATTCAGATTTCATAACTTTATCATCAGCTGGAGGAGATTTTTCTTTCTTTTCTGGAACTTTTTCTCCCCTGTATTCTGATTCAATTTGAGCAAGCAAATCATCAAGATCTTCATCATCATCATTTCCTCTTCGTTTACTCTTTTTCTTTAATTTCTCTTTTTTAGATTTATCTGGTACTTTGTTATTCTGTTCAGATTCCTCATTCTTTTAATATATATATATATATATATATATATTATATATATATATATATATATATATATATATATATATATATATATATATATATATATATATATATATATATATATAAGAAATATTTTTAAAAAGTTCATATAAACTCAGATAAAACATAAAAAAAAATTATATTTAAATTTAAAAAACAAAATTTGGAGAAACATTTTTTATTGTCTTATCTCATTACAACATGCATCAAAGGTACAGGGAAAAAAAATATAATAATATAATCAGAATGGTTGACAATCTAGAAAAATTATAATCTTTAAAGTAGTTATATCATAATTTTCTGTATACTATTATTATCATATTAACATCAAGTCAATATTTAAAATTACAAGGAAAAATTTAACTTGAACTTTATAATTACTAATATAACATAGAATAGCACAAAAAAGTTTTTTTCTTTTTAGGGGTTTTCATTTCGAACTTTCTGTTTTAAGGTTATATTTTTATTTTTGTCTAGCTTGTTTATTGAAATGGAAGATACAAGCAGGCATGGACTTTCTTTACACTTCACCAATGTGTTTATCTTATGTGCTAATTTCAAATACATTTAATACATCTCTCAAACTCCCACCCTAACCTTTTGCTCCTGAGACCCATAGACCTAAGGATTCACTCTTTAAATATATCGAACTTCAACTTTTAACTTCTGCCTAGAGAGTGGAGTTTATGGTTATATAAACATTAAGTCCTAGCTTTGATGCTCTTTGGCTTAAAATCTTCCTACTACTACAATAATCTTGTGCTTCCAATACTTTTCTCCAAACAGAACATAATCTGTGCTTATTGAGAATCCCCCTACTTCTCAAGTTTTTCATTTTCTCATCCAAATACTGATGTATTATATTTAGAAATTTTCCATGTATACAAAACTGAATGGCTGGACTCCTTTTATAAAGATCCAGGAGGGGAAGGAGTAATTCCTAAAACATTTTCAAAAATCTTTAGCAGTAATTAGGGAACCTACACATATTCCTAATTGTCCCAACCAATTGAACCATGCTTCATCTCTAGTCCTGCTCACTACATAAAATAAATACACCTTCACTCCTATTAGTAAATCTGACTACAGCTTTATATCTGTTATCTCAAATTAAATGCATTCACCAACAACTTCATCCTACCCTAAATTAATTTCCTTGAACTTTAATTAGGCTGATTGTAGTTCTAAACATAACTTCTCCTTTCTGATTATCTGTTTGACTTTTAGCACTTGAGGTCTACTGGAGATATACTTTCTTATATCACAGATTTATGGTCTGACTTTGGACTATGGAATGTCATGTGGTGATGCTTAACATATCCAAGCACTTGACTGGGTACTTGCTCCCTCCTTAAAAAAGGCTCTGCCCGTGAGTTGTGGTGTTCTGTATATATATATATATATATATATATATATATATATATATATATATATATATATATATATATATATATATATATATATATATATATATATATATATATATATATATATATATATATATATATATAAATCATTGCTCTATAAATTCCTATTCTTTTGGTTTCCTCTTTCAATTGGCTATTTGTCTAGTTTTCCATATTTGTTGTTGTTAATGTGGCAACTTCTTATTCTCTGTCAATAGTAACGTTAACCTGGGTTCTGTCTTACCTTCTACTCCGCTCTTTATTTTTCATCAATAAAATTCGTGCGATGATGATCCAACATTTTATTCTCTAAGAAGCTGTGAGTTGTGTTTAGGCTACTAAGTTAAGTTTTTCTTCTTCTTAGTTCAAGGGTCTCATTCACCTTTGTATAGGGGTATTGCTTTCATATCTGAAGGGACTCAATTTTACCCAGTCTTTTGAATAGGATCAAGTCAAATGTTTAAAGGCTTATAATTTGTTCCTTACTTTCCAATTCACTTGACCTCTACCTTTGAAGCAAAATACTGGTGCTTGTCTCTTCTGCAGGCGCAACAGTTGCATGTGCTTGAAAGATCAACTATTCTAATGCCACCACATTTATGATACTCTCACTGCACATGGGGTATATTGTCTGAACATGAACGAACTTAAGGCTTCTTTATTGTAGCAGTTCTTTCCAGCCACATCTGTGGCTCTGTTCTGTGGAATTCTCTTCCATTTTGCTTTCTGCCAAATTTAATCTCCCTCGCATTAATTTGCATCTGTGCTTAGTTAGCAAAATATACATTAAGTAGAGTTTGTATGGTTTTTATTTATCTCTATAATTACTTAACACCCCTTCCTCAATAGGGCTCTTCAAATGAGCAGTGGTATTAAAAAATAAAAATATAATTTTTTTCCTTCATTATAGCTTTATACTCCCCCCTTCAATTAGGGCTCCACCCATTAGCAGTGCTCATAACAAAATACAAAAAAATTAAAATTTCCCCTATGGTGAAATTCTTTAAAATATAATGAGTATAATTTAAAATACTTTAATAAAACAGTGGCAAATATTTTCTTATTTTCTAGATAAAATCACTTACCTTTTCAGAATCTTCAGCTGGTTTAGGTTTAGGAAGCTCTCCATTCACCTCTAATGTCATTTCTTCTAATTCTCTTGCAATTTCATCTTCATCATAATCTTTCTTTTTTGACTTCTTACTTTTCTTTCCTCCCTTAGCACTAGCATCAATGTCTTCCATTATATCACCATTTCTATATATATATATATATATATATATATATATATATATATATATATATATATATATATATATATATATATATATATATATATATATATATATTAGATTATGGAATTGGAATTTTAAAATTTTGGCCAGAACCAGAAATTTTACTTCTGAGAAAAAATTTGTTGGAATGATTTTATTTTACATAACCCATATATATATATATATATATATATATATATATATATATATATATATATATATATATATATATATATATATATATATATATATATCGAGTGAATATAACTATTTTGAATATATATATATATATATATATATATATATATATATATATATATATATATATATGAACCGATCGGGGCCCCGGCCAACCCCGGACATTTTTACTGACCCCGGCCAAAAATCAGGGAAAACCGGGGTTGCCAGCCGGGGTTAAAATGGCAAATTATACTTAAATTATTTTTTTACTTTTTTAATTTTCAGCCGATTCTGCTGAAACTTTCAGTTATATAGATTTTTTACCGGTAAGAAAAGTCCATTTCTAGCGTTTTTCCGAGTCTATTACGGTTAAAAAAATTTTTTTTTTTTTTTTTTTTTTTAAATTTTACCCTTTTTTAATTGAATGGCGGTGCCAAACCACTTTTTAGAATGAGCTGAAAATTGGACTATTTATTCAAAATTAAATGGGATACAAAAGTCTCTAATAGACTTTTGTTCCCAGAGTTATAGGAAAAATGTTATAAGCCAAAAACTGACCAACTATAGAAAAAAAAAATTTTTTTTGAACTAAAAAAATCCACCTTTTCAGACAAAATATTTTTTTTAAAAAAATACAACTATGACATTTCCTATTTTTGGTGTGTATAGAGGAGGGGTGGGGCTACAAATTCCTCTATGTACTTTATTCGATGACATTCGTTGGTTTTGAGATATAGCCTTCAAAAAGGTCCATTTTTGGCCAAATTTCAAAAATTCCCAAAGTTTGAGAGGCTATATCTCGCTTCAAACAAAGAGCATTTAAATATGCACTAAATAAATATTGTTGCCCTGCCCTCTTCTAAACAATATTCACAAATAAAAAAAAATAGTAGGTAGCGTTTTTTATAAATAATTTTTTCCTCCAGAAGGGTACGATTTTTTTCAAATTTTTTTCAAGTGCTTATATAACTTTTTTCTAGACGTGATATCAAAAACCTATTCCCACCAATGCAAGAAATTGGGGCAAAGGTATTCAGCTAAATTTTCAGCTCATGTGGACCAGTGGTTTGATCCAGTTATTCATTTTTTTCAACTTTGGGTCCAAATAAGTTTCAAACTGTTATAGACTCAAAAAAATGCTCGAAATCAACTCAGAACTTCGTGAAAAAATTCACATACTTTGAAAATTTCAGCTCAATCAGTCAAATAATAAAAAAAAAAAAAATTTCAAACAAAATATAAGAAAATTAAGATTTTTTTCCTTTTCTGTTTCTTTTGACCGCTCCTTTTTTGCTAGCGAATGTTCATCTTTGTGTTTTGATTTTAGATACTCCAAAAAGATTTGGTTGAAATTTTTTTACTTGTAGCACCCGGAGGTTCTCTTCTAATTTTCTGACTGCAGATGTTAACATTTAGCTATTTCGAGCCTATCCTGAAACATTGTAAAGTATTCAAATACTGCAGAAGCTGATCTTTTAGCCATATTGACTGAAAGTATAAATAAAATAATAATTTTTAAATAATGCAGCTAAATGATACAAGTTTGATACATGGCAATAAAATAACAATGGTATGTATAAATACAGGTTAAATTGATAATTTTATACTTTACATTTTTCCAAACTTTACCTTGGGGTCTTACTTAAATAAACCTCTTGAATCACTATTATGAATTAGAATATTTTTTTTACAAATTTTTGTACTTTTGTTAAACTTTAACTATACAAAACTGTAATTTTTTGATTTTTTTTTTGAGAAAATGCATATAATCATTAATTTAAGTGAATGTTGGCTATTCTACTCCTTCCTTACAATTAAATAAACCTTATATCAAATTTTCTTAACCTTAAATTTCAGTGCTTTTGACCTCTTTACAAATTTTAGGAAACCCCGGCGGACCCGGCCAAATTCCAAACCCAGGTCGGTCCCTAGATGTGATATCAAAAATCTATTCCCACCAATGCAAGAAATTGGGGCAAAGGTATTCAGTTAAATTTTCAGCTCATGTGGACCAGTGGTTTGATCCAGTTATTCATTTTTTTCAACTTTGGGTCCAAATAAGTTTCAAACCGTTATAGACTCAAAAAAAATGCTCGAAATCAACTCAGAACTTCGTGAAAAAATTCATATACTTTGAAAGTTTCAGCTCAATCAGTCAAATAATAATAAAGAAATTTCAAATAAAATATAAGAAAATTAAGATTTTTTTTTTTTCTGTTTCTTTTGACCGCTCCTTTTCTGCTAGTGAATGTTCATCTTTGTGTTTTGATTTTAGATACTCCAAAAAGATTTGGTTGAAATTTTTTTTACTTGTAGCACCCGGAGGTTCTCTTCTAATTTTCTGACTGCAGATGTTACATTTAGCTATTTCGAGCCTATCCTGAAACATTGTAAAGTATTCAAATACTGCAGAAGCTGATCTTTTAGCCATATTGACTGAAAGTATAAACAAAATAATAATTTTGAAATAATGTAGCTAAATGATACAAGTTTGATACATAGCAATAACATAACAATGATATGTATAAATACAGGTTAAATTGATAATTTTATATCTTACATTTTTTCAAACTTTACCTTTGGGTCTTACCTAGGTAAACGAGTTAAATCACTTATGAATTAGAATAA
>SEYY01001179.1:65266-81580 GCA_009176605.1 Armadillidium nasatum
TGCAAAAACACGGGAACTGTCCGGTAAAACCTTCTTCTTAATAGATCTGGCAACAGCGTTCCGTATAAAAGCAAACGTTCCGTTTCCTATGTAATGAAAGGGAAAATGGCAAACTATTTTTGTTTTATACAAAATTTTGTGTTTATAAAGAATATTTAACACATTTTCATCACTTTCACATAAAACTAAAAACGGATTAAGTGTATTTTCACAATTATTTCACTCATCATCAACATTTAATGTAGACAAAGCCATGTCAGCTTACACTATTAATTCAATTATTGGCCTTTTTCATAGGCTACATATATAGGCTAGGCTTTATCTAATTTCCAGTGTGTGTGTGTGTATAGGTGTACGTGCGTGTGCGTGTATGTGAGTTTTTTATTTTTAAGACGCATTTAACCGATATAATAAGTTACGAAAATATAATAAGTTACGATTGTGAATTTAAAAAAAAAAAATCCTTTATTATATATATATATATATATATATATATATATATATATATATATATATATATATATATATATATAATATATATATATATTATATATATATATAATATAGTCACAATATTTTTTATCACCGACATCATAATATCGATATATACAAACATCGATATTTCATACAATATTTATATTTTTATATTATTATATTACCTTTTATTCATTTATGTCTGTTATTATTATATATTATACTATTCGACTTATATAACCTGAACTACCGAAGATTGCATACAGGCCTAACTATAGAAACGTTGCCGTGGCATACAGGCCTACTGTATTGCACCATATATATATATATATATATATATATATATATATATATATATATATATATATATATATATATATATATATATATATATATATTTATAGACCAGTAGGCCAACGGCAACGTTCCATCTATCAGTTAGGCCTATCACACGTACATTATGATAAGTTTAAGTATAATAATAATACACTACATAAGTATAATAATATATATATATATAATAATAATAATAATATATAATAATATAATATATATAATATAATAATAAAACCTAGTTCGTACATTTTAGTTGCAAGCAGTCGAGCGTTTTTGAGACCACCATGGAAGAAAAAAAGATAAAAACACTCAAAGTGTTATCCCACAGGATTCTTGTCCAGTATACAGTAGAACAAAATAAATTAAAAATAGGTCGAAATGAACAAACCTATTACTCTTACTTACTCTTCAGATTTTACTTGATTTTTTTTCCCCATTTTTATAATACTAAATACAAAATTCTATAAATATATGAAAAGGTTTTATGTAACCATTAAGTTGATTAAAAATATTTTCTTCAAGAAAAAGCACAGTTCGGATAATTCCATATGGAGAAACTTTAGCGATGCGGTATCACGATGGACCTAACTTTCACATTTCGATTGTACCAAGTATTTTCTTCTTTTCAACACATTGATTACTTGACTCAACACATTGAATACCGGGTTCAATCAATGCAGGGCCTTCACAATTCAGTGTTCAAGCACGTACGGTAAGCACAGTGAAAAATAAATTATTTAAGATTATATTTAATTTGTTTTGTAAATGTTGTGCAATTTTTCCGACAAGCAAATCATGAGTACTTTCATATTTATAATATTATTAATTAAAACAGAGGAAACAATTGCAGTCTGATAAAGAAGTTGCTCATAGACGAAATATAAAAACTATATACTTTCACTATTGATCTAATAGTCTATTGTATATATTTTCATGTATTTTAGTTATTTTATTACATTTTATTATATTTTAGAAATTATGTTAAATTCTTCATCATAAATTTATAAGATTAGTCTCACCAAAATTGTTTTGCCATTGTTTTTAGAGTGGCATCATTAACACTCTGTTACGTCGAGCACTTAAACCTAAAACTTTTTCAACAGCTTCAGTGAAAAAGCCCGTGGTTTTGAAAATAAATAAAAATGTAATTTTTTTATATTTTCTCGTATAACAGAGAGTTCAGGTCAATTTCATGGATGAGTTGTGGTATTTTTTTTTTCTTAAACTTTGATATCATAATCTTTCAAATAAATCTCCTTCTTTAACTCTTCCGTTCTTAAATTTATACTTGTGCATTAAAGAACTTCGAGAACCAACCTTCGGAACCAATCTTACTAATATAAAAACTGTTTAAATGCTTTCACTAATTTATCTAGTGTATATGCTTTATTTATTTTAGTTCTCCTTGATAGGAGTTTGTAGAGTTGGTGGTTTGTTTTTTGTATCGATGTAGCACATTTTTTCCACCAAACAAACTCCTGCTGGTTAAATCATGATCACTTTTTATCAAATCATCTTCAAGTCTAGGAGTTATTAAATTGTAAGAGTTTTTTGCTTGTTCATTACAAGTCCTCAGAATTCGAAGGTATATTTTCTTTTCATCTCTTTCTTACTATCATATCTATTGCCTTCTACTCAAATATATAACTGCCTAACGTTCTTAATTATATTGAATTCGTATATGAAGGAACTTTAAAGATCAACAAAATCTTTAGGAAAAGTTCATAGTAACTCTCCTCTCATTATTTAATTGTAACACGAATTACGAACCTTCTCTTTCAGGTCTTTTAATGAAAGCTTAACCAAAAGTTTTTATTCTAAGATTCTTAAATTATTTAATTGTATCGCTAATTTCAACTCTTCTCTTTTAGGTCAAAGCTTTTTAATTTAAATTGAGCATAATTTAGCTGTAAGTTATTAAATAAAAAGTTTGATAAGTTATGAATTAAAAATTAAAATGCTTTAGAGAGTGGAGCTGTGATAGTTTTGAATTTCCACCAATTTGGGTGTAATTATTAGCAGCAATCTTGAAGTTTTAGAAGAGTCCTTAGAAACTAG
Organism: Armadillidium nasatum; assembly: GCA_009176605.1. Taxonomy (NCBI): domain Eukaryota; kingdom Metazoa; phylum Arthropoda; class Malacostraca; order Isopoda; family Armadillidiidae; genus Armadillidium; species Armadillidium nasatum. The sequence continues at coordinate 68,135 of SEYY01001179.1, forward strand.
AAAATATTATTAGAAAAGTATTAGAAAGAAAGTATTAGAAAATACTTATATTTTTGCTTCTTAGTAGATAAAACTATCTATGGTTTTACAAAAAATCAAAATACACCCTAACTTAAAAATCTTATATAGGATGGCAACATTTAACATGTGTATTGACTCTTGTTATAAACTCGAAAGCGAGGCTAGGGTTTGCCTCATTTAACTTACAGTGTAAGTCGATTTTTTACAATTACGATTTAAAGATTTTTAACTAAAAATACTCATCCAAGCCTGAAGTGTCTTCGATATGTTGAGTATATCTCCATTTAAGTATTTTAAATTACTTGTAGCCATATGGTAGTTATATATACTTTCATCCTTTTTGTAGGAATCTTTTTAGAGCTTTGTAAGAGAAGTTAGGTCCCAACTAGACCAACTCAACCTGATATTTTGTTTGGTATTTTGAATTAAAATTGACTTTTTTGATTATGCTCGGGTTGAGTTAGTGCATTACTTTCAACTTAAATTTTATATTTGACTTGACTTTTGACAGAAATCTACTATAATATAAGAAGAAAAAATAGAAGGGGGAAGTAATACTCAAGTGATTTTTCTTCTTTACTTAAAAAATTATTAAAAAAAAAAAAATTTTAAAAAAAAAAAAAAAAATGGGGAGTATTAGTTGTTCTCTTCTACTGCTGAAAATTCTTCCTGTTCTGTCCTTATTCTACCATATAAACTAGTTGAGCCAAGTCTGAAAAAGGATAATATAGACTAGTTTTTTGACTTGACTCAAAATAAAATTTGATTTTTAAATCTAATTTTTTAAAATATAGTTCAAATGGTAAAATAAACAAATTATTTAATAGGAACTCCTTTCTATTGACTCTAATATTATTTAATAATATGAAAGGACAAATTCCTTTATGGTTTCAGCAAAAACTATAGGAATTTGTACATACCCTTTTGTTTGTGAGTAGGTGATCCCACATTTCTACTGATGGTCTTCTTGGTCTGTCTTCAGCCTCCTTGTTATATTGGACAGCTGTTAGAGTTTTGTTTTTCACTCAAAAAGAATAAAAAAGTATGTAATTTAATAAAAGTACCAAAGTACTTTAATTTCCATTGGCCAATGTAATTGTTATCTTGTAATTATTATAAATGCCAAAAGTTTGGCAGAGCTTGAGACATAGTTCTAGCTCCAAAGAATATAGGGAGTGGTCTGCTTGCAATATTCATGAAATTATTGCAATTTAGCAGAAACATGTTCTAAAATCTGTTGCTATGCAAATCTTGTTAAAAACAAGATAAGTTTTTTTTTAGAAAGAGTCCAAAAGACCAAGTAGCCAAAAAAGTTTTAGCTACAAATTATTTTTAAGTTTATTTTTTATTTTATTTCAAAATTAGATTTATAAAATCAAATTTTATTTTAAATGTAAATGTAATGTAATGTAAATACAATGGCCAATAAAAATAAAAAAATATAAAAAATAAAACAAAAAATGAAATAAAATAAAATTTATATATATATATTTTTAATATACAAAAAAGAAAGAGAAAAAAAAATAAAATTTTTAATTTCTCCCTTTTTTTTTATAAATTGGAGGGGGAAGCCAAAATTAAATTTTAATTAAAATTTAATTTTGGTCTAAATGAAAAAATAAATTTAAATTTATTTTTACAGTTTTATTTCAAACATACATTAGTGGTTTTATGGCATCCATAAAGACAATAATATATGTTTGATGTTATTTTGAGATATCTGCTTTACAATTAAATTATATTTGACCTTTTTCTAACAATTCTTTATGTAAATTTCTGCACATCAGTGCTGCTTTTCTAGGAACTTTATTATTATTATTATTATTATTATTATTATTATTATTATTATTATTATTATTATTATTATTATTATTATTATTATTATTATTATTATTATTATTGTTATTATTCTTGTTATTATTATTATTGTTTGAAACTGCTTCTGACTGATGATTTATATCAACAGGCTCTGATGAACTTTTATGCAGCAAAATTACATCTGATGGATGTCTTTCAACTATCTCCCTATTAGATTTTCTAATAGTAACTGATACAGTTTCATCCAGTGAATTTTTTGTTACTTGAGTTACAGTTCCCATTTGAAAGAAATAAGGTTTACAAAATTTTTCTTTAATAGCTATGATATCTCCAATTTCAACATTTGTATGTTGTTTATTTTTATACCTGTCTTGCTTATTAGTAGCAAGATACTGTAAGTTTGACAGGAATTCATTATGATAGAGATCATTTAAATTTGCTTTCACTTTTCTGTACTTTTGAAAAGCTTCAAACAAAACATCATGATCTCTATCAGAGGACCAATCTGGATCTTCTGATTGACCTTCCTCATCATTATATAAACATTTGGAAATAACCACTGAAGGGACTTCATACCCCTTGACCAATATCTCAGGAGTTATTGCAAAAGGGATACTTGGGTCCACATCAGGATCAATTAATAAAGACTTAAAAGCTATAGGCCTTTTATTTATTAACATATTGGTTTCCTTAACTAATAAAGAAAATTCATCAAATTTTAATATATTTTTACCAATGGCACTGTAAATAATAAATTTCACTTGTTTGACTAAAGATTCCACAAGACCTCCAAGAAAACTAGCTTTAGCTGGATATGGAGAGAATTCTAGTACTTTAATATTATGTAATGTTAAATAATTTTTAACATCATCATCATTTAAAAAGTTTTTTATTGAGTTTATAGAACTTATAAAAGTTGTTGCTTGGTCGCAAACTATTACTTGTGGAACCCCATAGTCAAAAACATGAAATTGAAATGCAGAAATAAAAGACTTATTATCTAAATTACTACATACTATTAAATTTACTTGCCCTAGTATATGTACATGTTATGATTAATATATAAACCTTTTCTTGAATATCATTAATTTTAACAGCAAATGGTCCCAGATGATCTAAAAAGATTTCTCGAAAAGGTATTTGAGAAGGATTTATTCTATAATCCTTGTAATGATTTTGGTTATTTTTTATAGTTCTTCCATACAGTAATTTACACTTAAAGCAATCCTGAATATTTTTCTTTACAACAGAATAAGCTGTAGGAATATAAAACTCTTTTCTTAATATAGACAGTAATTTATATATCCCAGCATGCTTCATTTTTAAATGTAATTCTTTTATAATAATTTCTGTTAATTTATTATTTTTGTGAAGCAGTACTGGATTTTTGTGATCAAAGTTAGAGTTCAAATTTGCAAATTTACTTTTGACTCTTATAATTTTATTTTTATCAAGAAACAGATTAAGTTGTGTAACTAATACAGTTTCTTTATTTTTTGTTGGATTTGCTAAAAACTGTAATGTGTCCTGAAAACTTTCTAGTTGAGACTGTCTTATGATGACATTACAACTTTCTTCATATGTACAAATTGCATTTGAACCATAATTTGGAAATAAATTTGAGTTTTTCAAATTTACTTTTATTTTTAAATTATGAATAAACTTCCTTACAAAATGTGCTACATTACATATTTTAGTAAAAGAAGAAAATCTATCTAATTTAAATAATGGAACATACTGACAAGTTTGAACATTGAATACATTAAAATTTTCAGTATTATTGTATAAAGGATTAGGTATGGTAACTCTTAAACTTTCATTGTTATTATCTATTATAGGACCTGTTAAAAAATTGGTTTTATTTAAAACTTTATAAGAAATACATCTAGTAACAAATCACTCGGGTTCATAGAACCGTTACAGTGATGGAAGGTTATAGGATGCTTTTCACACGCAGTTTCAATAAAATTCAACACATTATTTATTACCGACCCTTTCTTTTCTATTTTCTCAAATTTTTGTACTTTATTTATTAACCAGTTTAAAGCAACCATTGAGTCAGTATAAATATGGATGTCCTTTATGTTTATAGGACAAAATGTATTTGTTAAATTTTCTATCATTTCATTTACACATTCAACTCCAAATTTGACAGCAAATAGTTCTAACACAGGAATGGACCTATTACTGTTTGTATTTGAAATAATTTTATTTTTAGCACACAAAAAGTGTAATTTTTTGTCATTTACATTTTGTAAATATAATACAGTACCATAAATGGCTTTGCTGGCATCTGTATAAGCTATAATATTATAAGTGGCAGAATAATCACCTATAAATCTTTTTAGCTCTGGTTTTTTACTTTTGTTATACTGGGAACATATATTTTTATATTCTTTTAATATTTTACTATCTAATTTGGTGTCCCATGAAATGTTTTTATTATTTTGCAAACTATGTAAAAATAGTTTGGCTCTGTTTCTACCAGGTAGCCCAATATTCAAAGGGTCAAACAATCCATTTATGGAAGATAAAATTTTACGCAAAGTATTTGCTGTAGGATCTAATATATTATTGTTATTATATATGGTATCATTTTTTGTATCCCAAATCATTCCTAGTAGCTTTGTTGTATGATCTCCTACAGAGTCATTTTCATTTTTACTGTGTAATTCACCATCCTTTAATTTTTTAAATTCTGGAGAATTACTGTAAAATTTTTGTAAATTAAATTTGTAATTGTTAAATATTGCATGTGATTTATGGTATGCTTGAAGAATGTCACTTTCAGAATTGGAAGAATAACCTATATTGTCCATGTAAGGACAGGTTGAAATAAACCCTTTCTTAGTTCATCCTCAAATGCATCACAAGTGTCAACATGCAAAATTAATATAATATATAAAGCTAACATTAAAATGGTAGGGCTACATCTAATACCAAAAGGAATTCTCATTAATTTGTATGCTGTTACTCTAAAATCATTTTCTTTTATGTTATTAAACCAAAGAAAGTGCAATTTTTCACTATCTTCTGGTAATAGTTCAATCTTGATGATATGCTTTTTCAATATCAAATATAAGAAGGTATTTATTGAACCTAAGCAAAATGAGCGCAATATCCAATTTATTATTCAAATTTGGGCCTGGCAAGCAGACATTGTTATGAGACAGATTGTTCAACTTGTCCTTTTCACAAATGTTTGATAGATATACTATACGACATTTTGTAGTTTCCGTATTTTCTCTGAAAACTGCATTATGAGCTATAAAAGATATATCATTTTTATTTTTTAATACATTTATATTTTCAACAGGTTGAATGATGCCATTCTCTAATTGTTCCTTTATTACATTATCATATGCTTCTAATTTTTGAGGCTGTTTACTATATTTTTTGTAAATAGATTTTAGTACAGAATTTGCCAAATGAAAATTATTTGGCAAAAACTGTAATAATTTTTTATTCCAGAGTAAAGGCATTATCAATCTACCTGTGTCATTTATATTTGTATTTTGAATGAGATATCTAATAAGCTCAATATCCAACTCAGAGAATTTTTTAGGATTTTCAAAATTATCGTAATTTAAAAGTGACTTCAAAGAGTTTTCATCTAAAAAATCATTATCAATATTATTTTCAATATTTAAATTTATGTTTTTATTTTTATTATTATTTTGTGAAAAAGATGAGATTGAACAATCTGTTTCAAGTCAGTTTATTTTATTATCAATTTTGACATTTTTACTCAGTATGTCTGCTTGTACAGTAAAGTTTTTTACATACTTTAAATATGGCAAGTTTTTACCCAGTTTATTTAAGTCACCAGCCAACAATATACCACAACATGTATAATACAGAAGTGAAATGTTATCATTTATACCAAAAGCACAAGTATTCAGTGGTAAAATATGAGATCCATTCACCCCAAGTATTATGTGTATTTCTCTGTTATTTTTATTTCCTAAGTGTTTGTCAGCAAGTGGTAATTTATTTTGTTGAAAGGCAGTTAATATTTCAGTACTAGGCATGTTTATTTTTGGATTAATGGATGGAACCACTGCAGCCACAATATTACACATTTTATTATTTATTTTTACATCAATTTCAATAATTGAAGTTTTATAGTATTTGTTATTGTTAAAACCTTTTATATTCAAAATGATATCAGACTGTACTACTTTAAACTTAATTTTTTCTGCTACTGATTGAGAAACAAAATTAAATTCTGACCCAGAATCGTAAAGAACTCTTAAATCATGATTATTATTATTTTTGTTTATACTGGTGGCTGTAAATGTTGGCAAAATTATATTTTGAGTACTTGTAGCATGCATTGTATTTAAATGTAAGCTATTTGCTACTTGTTCTGCAGAAGGATTTTCAACAGGCATCAACATTTAACTCAACTACATTTGTTGAGGTTTCAGTTTGTACATTTTGTACAGTATTTTCATTTTTACTTTTATTCTTGTTTTTGTTTTTATTTTTTTTTTTTTTTTATTTTCATCTTCATTTTTCTGAGATGAATTAGTTTGTTTTTTAACACATAAATAACTAGCATGCCAGAAGTCACAGTTTTTACATTTAGAAGAGAATCTAAATCTGCAATTTTTAAATGTATGATTTGTATAACCACACTTTAAACAACCATCCAGTTCTTTGAGTTTTTGTACTTTGGATTCTGCTGTTTTAAATTTAGGACAATTAAATAATTTATGTTCCATACAGTCTGATGTTTTTAAAGCACAACATATAGTACACCCAGTTCTATATACTGTTTCAGTTTTTTGTTTTTCATTTACATTAATATTTGTAGCTAAAGCTACAGTTTTTCTTTCAAAAGTTGCATTATTTGTTTTTGTGTTTTGATTTTTGTCAAACATGCCCCCTTCTTTCATTCTATTTTGTATTTCAAACCCAAATTTCAATATATCATTCAAATCTGGGTAAGTTTTATTTGTGAAATTCATATACTGAATTTTATACTGTTCTGGCAATCCAGTCCATAAAAAATATTGTCACTCAAAAATATCACTAGATAATAATTTAGGGAACTAATTTGACTTTCAATCAATTTTGCCTCACTAATCCAACCATAGAAATCATTTGAAGTTAATTTTAACTTACACAATTTTTCAATCACTGCAAACTTCTGAATGTCCTTGTTACTAAAGGCAGCTATAAGAAGATTTTTAGCTGCATCATAATCCATATCAGCTGCAGGGCTTTTTTCAATTAAGACCTTGGCAGGTCCTTTCAACTGTTTTACCAGACAAGAATGTCTAGCATATTTGTTATATTTTTCCCTATCCATAATTTCCTCAAAATTTTTTATAAACCTGTCAAAATTTTCAGGCTGGCCATCAAAGATCTGGCAACTGGATCTCTGGTCGTTTAAGTCCACTATTACCAGATTCATAATATGAAATGTTTTGTTGATTTTGAGGATGGACAGTTGTTATTTTACTTTGTAATTCATTAATTATAGTTGCTACTCCTAACTGATAGAAATCATTTTTAATATTTAGTTTTTCTGAACCTTCAAATGAAAACTCTGGACATTCTGTATAAATATCCAAAATTTCATTGTCTAACTCAGTAAGTTCATTTTCTTTGTTTTTTAATGTTTTTATGAGACCACTAATTTCATTATCAGTATAGTTTTGCAAATTTGTTTTTACAGTATTTAACAGTTTTGTTACATTGGCCCTTTTTACCCCTCTTTTTCTAATTAGAGTTAAAACTTGATTAAAGTTTGCTGAAGGTGAGGCATCATCAGCAACTATTTCTTCAATTGTTTTATATTCTATATTTTGATCTAAAACCTCCATAATGTTATAAATGTTATATGTGATACCAACTTATAAATTACTAATATAATATACAAATATAATATACCAACTGTCTTTATTTTCCTATGTTGTTATGTATTATACCAATATATGTATTTTACCAATATGTTAAATAAAAGGCCAAATACAAGACCAAGAAGAAGTTTCAGCAGTAACTGGGGATCTGAGAAAGGGAGATCCCGCTGAGGATGCCATATGACAGAAATCTACATTTAATATAGGAAGAAAAAATAGAAGGGGGAAGTAATACTCAAGTGATTTTTCTTCTTTACTTAAAAAAATTATTAAAAGCAAAAAAAAAAAAAAAATGGGGAGTATTAGTTGTTCTCTTCTACTGCTGAAAATTCTTCCTGTTCTGTCCTTATTCTACCATATAAACTAGTTGAGCCAAGTCTGAAAAAGGATAATATAGACTAGTTTTTTGACTTGACTCAAAATAAAATTTGATTTTTAAATCTAATTTTTTTAAAATATAGTTTTAAATGGTAAATTAAACAAATTATTAATGGGATCCCCTTTCTTTCACTAATATATTCTTATTTGACTAAATATAAAGGGTACAAATTCTTTAACAAAAAATTTCAGCAAAATTTATAAGAATGTGTACATACCCTTTTGTATGTGAGTAGTTGATTCCAAATTTCTACTGATGGTCTTCTTGGTATAAGTTTGGCCTCTGGATTTTCTGTTTACTGCTGGAGGCTTTTTTCTCACACATATATTAAAATGAGAAAAAACAACATATTAGAAAAAAGTACAATGTACTTTATATTTTCAATGGCCATTGTAGTTGTTATCTTGTAATTAATATAAATGCCAAAAGTATGGCAGAGCTTGAGACATAGTTCTAGCTCCAAAGAAGTATAGGGAGTGGTCTGCTGTAGTTTCTGATGCAACTTGCAAGAATTTTAGCAGAAACATCTAAAATCTGTTGCTATGCAATTCTTGTTAAAAACAAGATAAGTTTTTTAGAAAGAGTCCAAAAGACCAAGTAGCCAAAAAAGTTTTAGCTACAAATTATTTTTAAGTTTATTTTTTTTTTTTTATTTCAAAATTAGATTTATAAAATCAAATTTTATTTTAAATGTAAATGTAATGTAATGTAAATACAATGGCCAATAAAAATAAAAATATATATAAAAAAGGAAGAGAAAAAAAAAAAAATTTTTAATTTCTCCCTTTTTTATATAAAGGATAAGTGAAACCGATTTTAATGTTAAATGTAGATTTAAGTTGAAATTTAATACTTAAAATATTTTAGAATTACCACCAATAACTTCAAAACATCAGAGGGCTTTTTCTCACTGAACCGATTTACAATAGTATTTGTTAAAAATTCTCTCACTGGACGTTTTCTAGGATTTATGTGCGCGCCTCTTAAACTGTCTTTTTGGGTTTTTGGATTGTTATACACTTTCTTCCTGGCCTTCATAATATTTTTGTTAGGTTTGATAATGCTCGCCTTATGATAGGGAGTGAAACGTAAACTCTTCCTTTTATTTCTCTATTTTAGTGTTTTAAAAATCTTTTTATATAAATTCAGATTACGAGGCATTAGTATTCTTTTTTTTTTAAGCGCGCGCACACACACACACGCACGCACGCACACACACATTATATATATATATATATATATATATATATATATATATATATATATATATATATATATATATATATATATATATATATATATATATATATATATATATATATATATATATATAGGGTCCCTGGCATAACAATTGCTACAGACATCATATGTGGATTCCCTACGGAAACGGAGAACGATTTTTCTCAAACACTTAATCTGTGTAAGAAGTACAAATTTCCTTCTCTCTTCATAAATCAGTTCTATCCAAGACCAGGAACTCCGGCAGCCAAATTGAAACGCATTTCTACAAAGGAGGTATGTTGTGATTGAAGTATCTAAACGATAGAAACTTTCTTTAGCTTTAATATCTATGAAGTTTTTAGTTATGATTTTTAAAAGTTCATTTTATTTGTCAACTAATCTAGTTTACGCAAATTAACAAAGTCTTCTCTCTTATTATTGAGATCACCCATTTTAGTCTTGCTTCACTCTTGAGTTTTTAAATTTTTTTAAAGCTGTCTCCGTTATATATATATATATATATATATATATATATATATATATATATATATATATATATATATATATATATATATATATATATATATATATATATATATATAGTAATGAAAACACACAGGTACCAGTGTGGTAGAAGCCACCCTAGCGCTGAGGTGAAAGTATGACAGAAGTTTGTATTATGATGGTGGTGATATAGGAAATATAAATTTTAGAGATTTTGGAAACTGTGAATAGAGCAATGTATTAAAACAAAAATATAAAATATTTAATCAGAATACTAGATCTAGGGTTTGAATTAAAAGGCCAGAAAGAAGAATAAAATATAAGGAAATATAAGAGATAAGTAAATCGATAGGAATAAGAGAGAGAGTCAAACATGAAGGAAATAAGGAAAAGGCAACAGAAATAGCAAGTAAATCAAGGTCTAGCCTAAACTCAGAATTAGGGCTACAAGTTCAAACGCCCAGGAAATTATTAAATTTGGAGAAAATCAAGAGAGAAACAAATCAAGCATATATTATAATTTGTTCCCGAATTACGAAAACAGCATAAAAGAGATGGAAAGATATATACAAGAAATAAGAAGAAACATGTAAAAATAAGAAACAAGATGGCGGCCCCCAGCTAGAAAATGTAAACAAAGAGAATATTCTGGAAAGTAGCTAGAAGCAAAGGTAAAAAGATATTTTCTTAAAAATCCCATGGGCAAGTACTAAGAAACATAGTCTTGATGCTAAAAGATGGCAACTTGCTAGGTTGCCAGAATTTAGTTAAACAGTTTTTGAAAGCAGACAGGACATTCTGTTCACGGCTTCGTCCTTGAAAGGTCAAATATAAACTCTGTTCTCAGTTTTCTTTTTGAAAATTAACTGTTGAAGTGATCATACATTTTGAAACATTTGAAGTTTTTTCTGAAAACTATAACAGTGAGTTTATTGGGATATATTGTTTTGAAAGTGAATTTAGACTTTCCTAGTGAGAAGATTTTATTGGATAGATTAATTGATAAAACTAATTACGAACTAGTTACCAAAACTACATGAGTGAATTAAACTTGATTAAGCTTTTTTATGTATTAGACAAAGAACATTGTTGAGTAAATTAATTGTGATAAACCTTACAAGTTGCAGGACTCTTTTGAATAATTTAAGTCAAGTTTAGATAAAATCCTACAAATTACAGAACTCGTTTGAGAAACTTGAATCAAGTTTAGATAAAACCTTATAAGTTACAGAACTCGTTTGAGGAATTTAATTCAAGTTTAGATAAAACCTTTACAAGTTTTAAAACTCGTTTGAGGTAATTACGATTTAGTTTAAAACTCGTTTGAGGTATTAAGATTTAAATTTAAAACTCGTTTGAGGTATTACGATTTAGTTTAAAACTCGTTTGAGGTATTACGAATTAATTTAAAACTCGTTTGGGTATTACGATTTAGTTTAAACTCGTTTGAGGTATTACGACTTAGTTTAAAACTCGTTTGAGGTATTAAGAATTAATTTAAAACTCGTTTGGGTATTTTGAAATTTAAGATGAATTGTAAAGGTTAACTGGAATTACTAAACTTTTAGTTACGAACTCGATCGTATGGATACTAATATTTAAGAAACTAAAACAAGATTAACTTAGATTGAATGCAACAACGAAAGGTTTTTTTTATAAGGAAAATAAAACCAACTTAGAGATATTTATTTGGAATTGTGAATAGACTTCTTAGTTTGAAATAATTTAATGGTTATATAATATAACCTGTATATATATTTGATTGATACTGTTTTAAGAAATAATAAGATAACCTAGTAACCTGTATATATTTATGATTGATAAGATTTTGTGAAATATCTTGAACAAATTAAAACAAGTTATTGATGTTTAATAAGATTGAAGTCTTTGAGTGTTTATATTAAACCTTAAATAAAACTTGTAGTTTGTGATAAGTTAATGATGTTAATGATAGGTTATTAATGCTGGATATTGTTTAAACCATACGACTTTGGAAGTGTAAATTAAACACAGGTCTTTAAGAGTGCAATCTGGTTTACTGGTCTTAAAAGTTGATTTAACAAGAGTAAACTATACATGTATATATAAGAATAAATTTAATAATTACAATATATGAGAAATTAAGCTTCAATTTGAAATTAGTTTTCAATAAGTGTGGTATTCATTATAAACAGGCAGTATTTACAAAAGATTTAGTAATTTTCGAATGAAACACTAAACCGAAAATACTTAGGAATATTTAGTTCGAATTTTCAAGGTTACTTAAAAGAACTTAAACTTCGTGAATACTTTATTCACAACTTAGAAAATAGTTGTGAAATTTTCTATTATATATATTAACTGGTCTTAACTTAGAAAAGTATTAAATAATTATTGGAATTAAACACTGATTAAATTAAAGTTAAACATTGATTAAAAGAAGCATACATTGGAATTCAACACTGATTGAAAGAAACATACATTGGAATTCAACGTTGATTAAAAGAAACACACATTGGAATTGAACATCGATAAAACGAAACATACATTAGAATTCAACATTAAATAAAATAAACATACATTAGAATAAACAAAACCTGGGTTTATTTTGAAACATAAGTATATGAAAGAACACAACGCAACCCTAGTTTGAAGTAAGTAACATTCCACTATACGATCGAAAGATTAGTTGTGTCGTAATATCTATCATAATATACGACACCAGAACACCCCTCGCTTTACGCGGTTTGTGTTCTGGAACGCGTTGGCTCACTCACTCCAGCTTTTCCCTATTACTTATTGAGGTTTTTTTTTAAAATGTTAATGTAAATTTAATAATTTTTTAAGTAAAAAAATGGGATTGGTGAGACGTTGTGATGATTTCGAAAGAAATTATAATAACAGTAAATTATCAAGAAATTTATTTATGAAAAAATCTGAGAAATTTCAATGAAAGTGTTTACACATTTAACATTCAGATTTGTTTTGTTTGCATTGTAATTCTAGATCAGATATATGGGAGTAGTAAACTATTTTACAATCTTTATTATAAGGAAAATTGCGATAATAAATGGAAAATGCAGAAAAATAAATAAAATAAATTTTTATCCTGAAAACAAAATTAAAATTAGTTATGATTATAAATCTTAAAAAAAAAAAATAAATAAAAAATATATATATATATATATATATATATATATATATATATATATATATATATATATATATATATATATATATATATTCCAGTAAGATAAAAACCTTCTATAATATCACAATAATAATAATAATAAGCCATTGAAATATTCACTTAGAAAATATTTAGAGGAAATTATTAAAAAATATAAAAATAAAGATGTATTGAACAATTATGATAAAAAATTAAATTTAAATTATCGATTAGATCATTAGAACATGCATATCAGCAGGTAAAATGTTCAGATATAAAAAAATTCTTAAATGTTCATTATAAACTTTGTAAGTTACTTCAACTAATAGATGAAAACTGATATATCCAATTTTAAGAAATTTTTGCGAGGAACAATGGGTGAAAATATTCAAAGTTAATAATTGGGATTTGATTAAATAAAAAGGGTTTGTGTATTATTTATATAATTATTTTTACATAATTTTTTCCTCTTAAATATTTATTTT
>SEYY01001180.1:0-12500 GCA_009176605.1 Armadillidium nasatum
GTCACTGCTTTCCAGCTCCCCTCCTGGGTTTCCTCCTTCTCTTTGCTTACTTATGCTAGTTTTCTTTCTAATCGTTCCAATTTCAGCTGTTTTGATGAGCGACTTCTTCTTCCTTTCCTGTCAATAGTGGTGTTCCTCAGGGTTCTGTTTCTCCTACTCTATTCTTACTTTTCATTAATGATCTTCTCAGCTGTTTCATCTAACCCTATACATTCATATGCCATGACTCAAACCCTCCATTCTTCTACTCATTTCAAATCTGCTCCTTCCTTTGCATCTAGAGTTGCTTCTCGTCTACATCTTTCCGATTCCATTCTTGCAGATCTGGATAAATTTCCCAGTGGGTCGTCTCAACCTTGTGAAATTCAACTCTTTAAAAACTCAACTTCTAGAAATCTCTCTCTCAAAGACACCTCCTAACTTTTCTATTTCTTTCGATGGTTCTCCCGTCTCTCCTGTTGACAATATAAACATCCTTGGCCTTCACATAAACAAAAAAATGTCTTGGAAACCTCATATCACAATGGTTGCTAGGGCGGCCTCAAAGAAGCTGGGAGTTCTGTTTAGACTGCGAGAATTTTTTTCTTCCTCGCAGTTACTCCAATTATACAAGGGTCTCATCCGCCCTTGTATGGAGTACTGCTCTCATATCTGGGGTGGCTCAGGTTTCACCCGTCTTTTGGATAGGGTTGAGTCAAAGGCTAAAAGACTTATAAACTGTCCCGCTCTTTCTAATTCTCTTGATTCTTTATCTTTGCGACGTGATGTTGGTGCCTTGTCACTTTTCTATAGGTACTACAGTGGCAAATGCTCGAGGGAACTATCCACCCGTGTACCTCCACCTTTACGGCGTCCTCGCAGCACAAGGGGTGCAATGTCCGCGCATCAATTTTGCGTGGACATAGGCAACTCCAGGCTTGTCCGCTGTGGTGCCTCTTTCTTTCCTGCCACCTCTGTCTTGTGGAACTCTCTTCCATCTTCTGTATTTCCCTCTGCATTTAATCTCAATTTCTTTAAAGCCCGCGTCTGCGCCCACCTGAGAAATTTGCGTTAGGTGGGTACTGTAGGGGTGATTTTTATTTTCTGGATTTTGTACTCTATTTACCTTCATTTTTATTCTTTTAACACCCCCTCCTTGAATAGGGCTTTGCCCGTGAGTGGTGGTGATGTGTAAAAAAAAAAAAAAAAAAAAAAACAGAGTTGCCAGTTACTATTACTAGACATACACACAATTATAATTACTTACTTTTCTAGCAGAACCTAATTCGACTTATCATAACCTGAACTACCGAAATTGCCGTCCGAAGCGATGAAAGTACCCCCTACTGGGCTTAACCCACGGAATGTAAGGGTAGTCTAGACTCTAGACCATTCCAATTCACTCCGGTGCCCTTTTGTTTGTTCCTTTTCGCGTTTCATCTTCTCAGAGCGTCTCCAGTGTACACTTGACTCACATTGGAGTCTCAATACTCCCACAACCTTCCCCTTTCTTCCCATGCAACCTATAAATTTACAAGCACGTACACATACATTATCTTTTGTTTTTTGTTTTTGTTTTTTTTTAAATATAATTATTACAATGGGGAAACGAAAAACTGCCTCGGAGAAGCTTGGAGGGGCAGATTCCAAACATAGTCCTTCATCCATCCCTTCCCCCATCACCACTTGGGAGTTGGTAGCCTCCTGTGATGGGGTTGGTGCCACCAAGACCTTGAAGCCGACTTGCCATGGTGCACGGTCTTCTTTTTTCATTAATTTCTGCAACATTCGCGGTCTCGTTTTTAATTTCCACTTTGTCGAACACCACCTCTCTTCTAGACCTCATCTCTTGTTCCCAGGTGTCTGAGTGCTCTGACTACAAACCCTACTCTGTTTCCTCTAGTGTCTCAACCATCAATTTTCGGCCAAAGGCGGATATTGCGCATATGTGGGCAAAGCTTTCTGTTCTCGTGTCTCTAATTTGGAGTCTTCTGAATTCTCTACTTTATGACTTAAACTTTCTTGCAACTCTAATTTTATTGATTATAAAAAAATCTTCGACTATCTTAACTCTAAAATAGAACACTCGCTTCCTCTCCTTTCTCCGAAATCATTATTTTAGATGATTTGAATGTTCACCACCGCTAATGGCTTTCATCTAGCTCATGATCCAGCTGATGAACTCGCTTACCACTTTTCTATCCAGAACAACCTTGAGCAGTTGGTGCATCTCCCTACCCGTATCCATGATCGCCTTGGTGATGAATCCAACATACTTGATCTTTTCCTAACTTCTAATCCTTCCCCTTATTCTGTTAAACTTTTTCCTCCTTTGTGTTCATCCGATCATCATCTTATCTCTGTATCCTGTTCTATCTTCAAGTCTTCCGCTAGAACGACCCCCTCCTTCGGCGAGATGTTTCTGGCATTACGGTGCCACTAACTGGTCTGACAAGGTTAGACTTTTCTGATTTCCCATAGAATGATTACTGCTTCCGTGGGATGGGTCCCTCGGAATGTGCAGAGCGCATTACCGAGGTGATTCTCTATGTCATGGAAACGTATATTTAATACTCTATACTTTCCCTTCTACTAAACCTAACAAACCTTGGTTTAACAATGCTTGTTCTCATGCTTCAGGGATTACCGTGGTCTTCAAACTTCAGAAACTCAAGAAACATATATTTCATTCGTGCAAAATCTATTATTCGTGACACCAAAAAGTCATTTATCCGTAGAAAATGCTATAATCTTTCTGTTTCTTCTTCTTCATGACCTTTCTAGCATTTTGCAAAAAATGTCAACTCTAACTTTGCCTCTTCCTCTTTTCCACCTCTAGTATCTTCCGACGGTACAACTGCCGATTTGCTTTCCTCTAAAGCTGAACTCTTTGCTCAAACGTTTGCCTCTAATTCAATCTTAGACGATTCCGGAGCTGTTCTTACTCACAGGCTAGATAGGTTAAACTGTTATATTATCTTTTGACCTTCTACATAGCTAATACAGCCTTTATTTATACTTTTAATAAAGGGGATGTTTTTAGTTCACCCAACGGCATTCGAAAAACCATCATTCGCTTGTGCTTGAGGGTATTATTATTATTGACATTTTTTTCTCTCTCTTTCTCTCCCTCTTTACGAAATTCAACACCTTTAATATAATATATAATATATATATATATATATATATATATATATATATATATATATATATATATATATATATATAATATATATATATATATATATAATATATATAAATTGCCTGAATTATTATTTGACATATAATAAATAAAAAAAAAAAAAAATATATATATATATATATATATATATATATATATATATATATATATATATATATATATATATATATATATATATATATATATATATAAATATATGATTACTTACCTATGTAAAAAGAGGGCATATTTTGGACTTGTTCCTGGTTTTTTACTGCTTTGTTTGAGACGTCTAATTTTTTAGATGCTGACCTGATCTTAGTGATTCAATAAGTTGATAAATCTATTGAAAGCAGGTTGCACTTTTTTCCATATAAACTTTTAATATTTTTAGCTACGAAGGCTTTATCTTTTTATAGTGCCAAGGAGTGTTTAGAAAGTTGTTCAAGGTCTACGGGTAATTTTAGAAAGTGGCAAGACGCATTTTAGGCTTACCACAACGTTATATCCACAATTAATTATATAGATAAAGGCAGAACCTGACATTTTTAAAAGCCTGAGAAAGGTAAATTTTAGCCTGATGGTCAATGACATCTAAGATGGCAGTAACCCAATACCGGATCCAGGCAACCTTGGGCCCCTTAAAATACCCATTTTAATAACCTAGAAAGTATACACAACATGATTTTCAAATTAAGTCAAATGTTTTTAGGACAAAAAGGTTCTGAAAAGGTTTACCTGATTTTTATTTAAAATAAAAAAAAGGTAAACCGGTTTTTCATCTTAAAGAGAAAATGGAAATATATAAAAAAAAATTCAAACGACGGAAGTAAACCGCAAGGGTAATGCTTTCTCCTACAACTAGTTGTCTTTAAGTATGGAATGCCTAAACAAAAAACAAGTTATTCTCTCTCTCTCTCTCTCTCTCTCTCTCTCTCTCTCTCTCTCTCTCTCTCTCTTCTATATATATATATATATAATATATATATATATATATATATATATATATATATATATATATTATATATATATATATATATATAACGATGAAAGGATTTTTAAGCCGCAGGATTTTTTTAACAAGAAGGGCAAACCCCGGAGTGTACGAACCCCGGCGCGTGTGAACCCCGGTGGCTCAACGGGTGATCCTGGTTAGAGGGTGAGGTATCCTGGTTGGAGGGTGGCCTATGTTCTTGTATATATATTATATAATATATATATATATTATATATATATATATATTATAATTATATATATATATATATAATTTATATATAGAGCGCCGTCCGAAGCGATGAAAGTACCCCATATTTACAAATAAATATTTACAACAATATTTCGAGTTTGCAATATATATATATAATAATATATATATATATATATATATATATATATATATATATATATATATATATATATAATATATATATATATATATTATTATATTATTTATTCGGGGGACTCACCCTGGGGGGCCTTACCCCATAAGACCTTATAACACCTAAATACCCTGAGGGACCTTACCCATGTCGTCAATATTCATCCCCTACTACTAACAAAGAATGAGGAGCAACTCCAGTTCATCCTCCAAGTAGTAGCAGAACACAACACTATTCCCAGGTAGTAAGAGGTCAACATTATTGGGGAAAACTAGGCATTAATGAATAGTTAACAGCTATTTAGACCACCACCATGAGCGGTTAATACTCCTATGAGAGGGGGATCTGGACGATTGCTTTCAGGGCAAGACTTTGACAATGATGTGTAATTCATCGATTCGTAAAATATTTTAAAGTGTTTTTACTACCAAAGCAACCTATTCGGAAGGTAGTAGTATGACTTAAAAAAAAAATCACGCATCACAAGGACCACCTTAATATATATATATATATATATATATATATATATATATATATATATATATATATATATATATATATATATATATATATATAATATATATATATATTAAAAATCAAAAGTCTTAATAGAATCTTTGCAAATAAAGAGTAAAGATCGAAAATTACCTCTTAAATGTTACTCAACTTCACCTCAGTGAAACCCAACGTTTTAATTAATTAAGCGTCTGACCAAGTTTAGCAGTCAAAATTTGAACCTATTAACTTCAATACAACAAAAGGTAATTATATACCCTTTCGTTTACAACCAAAATGTACGTATTGATGTATGCAAACTGTTCGAAACCAAAGTTGCATATAGATGTAACTTAAACTATTGCCACTTTTTCGGAAAGTCATAAAAATTTTTCAATTTTGGATATAATAATTATCGGTTAATTAAAAGCCTTATTTCTTCTGATTTTTCAATTCACATTAGCAATATATACCAATCATCTATTGAGATGAATCGGATAATTTGTAATTATTAAGTTAAATAACAATTTAGTCTTAAGAGTCATCAATTTCCTTCAAGTCATGACTACAACTCAATTTTTAATATATACAATAAAGATGGAAAGAACTGTTGAAGAAATTCGTGACTTCTTCGGCTGAAACTTCAACTTAAGTCGATTGTAGAAATGACAGTTACTCTTTTTATCTTTATAGTATTGTAGAATGGAGAATCAATTTATTTCACGTTATAATATAACACGTTATAATACGAACAACAGCCCTATGAAAAGCAAGCAACTTATGAAATTATGAAAGCTCCTCAAAATACCCAACCTCTTAGAAGCTTGTTTTGAAAGATAAATAAGAAAGATCACGAGGAAAAGAAACACCGAGAATATTAAGAACATACGAAAGTTTGATTTATGTATTTTAGAAAAAATGTCACAGTTGTGTGGAAGGTTGTGTCGAGTAGAGAGAGGGAGATGGAAAGAACTGAGTATTTGAGCCATTGTAAACGAACATGTTTTCTCTGTCTCAATTTGAAATACGAGAAAGATCAGAGGTTAGTTGTTTCAAGACCACTTTCCTTGCGTCGATTAACTGCTGTTGAGATAGGGTCCCTTATATTGAAAGTAGTAATGAAGGGTAGAATCATCGGCATAGAAGTAGACAGGTGATGAAGTAAAGGAGAGAAAGTCATTCATTAAAAATAGAAAAAGTGTTGGGAATAGGACAGAACCTTAAGAAACACCACTATATATAGATTTGAAGGAAGAACTGTCTCCGTATACAAGAGCTACTTTGAAACGACCGAAGAGGAAATCAGAGAGAAAGAGAAATATCGAAAGAGGGAAGTTTGGAAATCAAAGCTCTGTTCCAGACTCTATCGAAAGCTTTCGGTATGTCCTTCGCAACAGCAAAAGATTGTCTGAAATAAAGAATACCGGAGTGCCAAGAGCCAGAGAAAAGAGAAAAAAGATTACTATTAGAGCGTTTTTTCTTAACGAAATCCATTTTGATGATCAGAGATAAGATTAGAAGAATTGAAATGTTTCCAAATCTTCCTGTATAGGGTAGATTCGAAAACTTTAGAAAGATCTGAGGTTTAAAAAATGGAACGATAGTAGGAGGGTTAAGGAGCCCCCCCTTCTTCGTCACAGGCTGAATGAGAGTACGTTTCAGGATAATAATTGAAGGTTGAAGTAAAAAGACAGACAAAATAGTTTACCAAAGCAGAGCAGTTTGCAAACTCAGAAGCACAAGTTTTGAGAACCACAGGAAAGATAGCATCAGGACCGTATACTTTCATAGTGTTAAGCTAAGAAAGTCAGAAAGGCATATTCTGAATATGACACCTTTAGAAGAAATTACAATTTTAGGCATAAATGAGTTGGAGGATGTTGAAGGAGTAGGAATAGCTCTGGAATCGTCTAAGGTCGAATTAGAGAGAAAAGTTTGAAACGAAGAGTTCAGTTTTAGTATCAGGTAAAACGGCAATTGCGCCGTTAGGAGATACTAGAGGATGGAAAGAGAAATAAATAAATTTTGAGCTGACATTTCTTTCAAAATGCCATATGTAGAGTAGAGTTACAGCCAAGTTTGTTATGTTTAGTAGAAGAGAAAGATTATGGAACATTCGACTCCATGCCGGAGAGTTACCTAGTTTATTCGCTTTGCACATTTCGACACCCACTATTGGTTTAAAAAAAAAGAAGAGCACTGGAATACTTGCGAGTCTAAGAAAGCTTGGAAAGTTGAAAAACAATGTTCTTAAGACCATGAATATAGTAATTATACTTGAAAGAATGGGCACTGCTTTAATGTTATTTGTCAGATAGCTTGGCTATGAAAGTGAGAAATAATGATAAAAGATGAGACACATGAGCCACTCTACCTAAACTCCAAAGTAGGAGCTACGCGATAAAAAAATTGAAAAGATAGCGATAGTTAATGGAAAGTGATATATCTATTTGACGTCAGAAAGAGATTGGAGAGTCTGTGAAAGTTGATTTACCAAAAATGTCCAACCCTCAATAACTGTGTTAGTGGAACCACCCTAAATAGGAAAAAAGACTATACAACCTGTAAAGGAGCCTCGGAGCACGAAGTCTCTGAAACCTGTTTTAGAAGAACAATGTAATATTTAAATGAAAGATCACGAGAAAATAAAGTAAATAACCAAAAATATGTAATAAGAATATAGGAAAGTCTGAGTTTGAAGATGTTGAAAGTATGCAGAATGAAAGAAATAGTTTTTGAGCCACTGGAAACAAGAGCCAGTTGTCTTTTCTCTAGTTAGAGAGGTCAGAGACCATTTGCTCCATGGCAGCCCTTCTAGCTTCAATTAATTTTGATTGTGTTGGGTTGTTTTCGAAATAACATAAATTATGAAGGGTAGAGTCATACGCTTAAGAGTACATTTCACAGAACTCTGCTGAGCACGTCAGTTAATGATAGATTTTAAATTATGAAGGTCAGCCTTGTAAAACATATAATATTGGAACTGGAAAGAAATTAATAGGTATATGTTACGGAGAGAAGAATAGACCAAAACTGTAAAGCTCTGAAAAAAAAAAAAAATTCTTTGCATTTTTCCTAGACATTGTACTTCATTAATATTTTTTTCAGAATACATCCTTCAAACGAACACAACGAACAATGACAGTTACTTATACTAGTGAAGTTGCCACAGCAAAGAAGTTTGGAATATTTTGGAAATTACTTTTCAGGTTAGATATATATATATATATATATATATATATATATATATATATATATATATATATATATATATATATATATATATATATATATATATATATATATATATATATATATATATATACGGAGCTGGGCACCGTTAATCAACAAGTTAACGTTGTCAATCGCTAATCCGTTAACGAAAATGTCAACGACATTAATCGTTTTTCCGTTTATTCCCAAAGAAATTAACACTTTTCCGTCGCTAATCGATAACGTTAATTATAATTTTTTTTAGAAAATCACCTAAATAAAGCCCAACACTTAAATGATTCTATAAGTTTTTTTTTTTTTCCCTTAAGAATGTGGTTTTGTTACTACTTAAAAACTAGAAATGGTATGGTATACTATAGCTTCAGCTTCTTTATGCAATTATTTTTTTTTTAGAACCAAGAAATAGTGTAAAAGACAATGGAACATTAAGTACTAAATACAGCAGTAGGGAAAAATTTATTACTATTAAATACAAATAAAATACAAATATATATATATATATATATATATATATATATATATATATATATATATATATATATATATATATATATATATATATATATATATATATATATATATATATATATATATATATATATATAATGTCCACACTTTCGGCAGGAAAATCGTATAAAGGCATTAGAGGTGCATTTGAGGGTAAGCGGTAGGCCCATCGCTTATCCTAGGGATACATGCTCTTTCCTGAGCACTTTTTTGACGGGTTTATGAATGGAATTTCACAGAAACGATTTTTTTCTGGAATTCGAACTAATACTGCTGCGATATCGATATTCGGATACGTCTATGGCTTTTCGCCACAGTTGAAATCTAGTATTTCATTTTGGGGACAAGGACCCAACCTGGAGGATGAACTTCTCACAGCTCCCCTCCCCCTTATAGGGGCTGGAGGCGTAGCAATAGTATCTCACTTATTCACACAGTATTCATCTCAGTCGTTTTGGATTTCTAAAAACATGGTTTTCATCTCCGTAGATTTTCTCTCATGTGCTTTTTACTCCTATTGTTCGTCAAAAATACAGAGTTCAAATCTACCACTGCGAGATTTCGATCTTGCGAACATCACATTCTAATTGAAACGCGTTAGCCACTAGACCATGAGATCTTTTTAATATAAGAGTAAAAATACCCTCTTTAAGTCATGTCCATCAGTTTTACAAATTTCTCAATTTTCATTTTACTAACATTTATTCCATTTTATTCCACTTTATATTCTTTGCATTTCCATTTTATTTCACTTTACACATAATATTATTCCATATTATTTAATATATTCTAAACTAATTACAGTTTTCTTCACAAAGCTATAATTACAATAATTCGTAATTTTCCTTTACTCATATTTTCTTAAATTTTTTAATGCAATTCATTAAAGTACTATCGTGGACACAAATAATGCACTATTGCTTGGGTCGATCATTTATATATATATATATATATATATATATATATATATATATATATATATATATATATATATATATATATATATATATATATATATATATATATATATATATATTATCGACGCAGTGCGCTGACGTATAAGCTATTTTAATTTATTTATTTACAATATGAAAGAGCAAGCGTAGGCACACTTTTAACCTTTCAAGTCAAGGTAAAGTTATTTCGAACTAGATTGTAGGATTTAAAAATTTTTAAGGAAAATCAATTATTATGAAAACTTTTAAAATAATTAAATTGTTGACAGTGAGGCAGGTTAAAATAAATAATAAAGTTGTATTTTTGACGTTAGAGAAATTAAAAAAAACTTTTTTTTTCATAAAAAATGTCGCAGATTTTTTCAATCTCGACCACATGATTATTATTATTATTATTATTATTATTATTATTATTATTATTATTATTATTATTATTATTATT
This sequence comes from Armadillidium nasatum, assembly GCA_009176605.1. NCBI lineage: Eukaryota > Metazoa > Arthropoda > Malacostraca > Isopoda > Armadillidiidae > Armadillidium > Armadillidium nasatum. The sequence continues at coordinate 10,174 of SEYY01001180.1, forward strand.
ATTATTATTATTGCAGATTTATTATAGCCCGCATAACTCCTTCATTTTATTCCATGGGGGAGAAGGGTAGCGTTCGATGAACAATTGAAATTGATTATGAAAAGTTCACCTTTTCCTTAAGCAACAATTAGATGATTTTATTGCATAGGAATTTTGTTTTGCTTTTTGTAACTACGTGCTATACCCAAAGTTTCGGGCTACCGAAGGCTTGGGTGGGGCCAGTCTGAATTCGGGGCTCTTTTAATGCAGGGCTACTTCAGAGTTACATTTTCTGTGCTCTTATATTTAGGTTTTGAGGCCATAGCTTCTCGACCTGGTTTTTTGATAAAGTGTACCCTTTTTTTTGTGCAAGTATAATCTTTTTTTTCTTTTTTAAGTGTATTGTGCATGCTTCTTCGTATATCGTAAATATATGTTTATATTGGAGTAGCAGACATTTTATATAAGTATAACTTTGTTTTGTTGTATCATACACACAATTAATATAGTTTGATATTAACAAGCATTGTTACTATCTATCTACATCCGAGTAGAAAGGCCTAATAAATATTTCTCTGTTTATTAGGCAATAGTGAAACATAGAAACATCTTTCCTTTGTTTCCTCCTAAATCACTCTCACTTCCTTCTTCTCTAAAAGGTGTTTACAAAAGATCTAATCATTAACATAGACTTTGTAATCGTTCCTTTGTCGAGTACAAGGGAGGCAGTGGAGGGTTTAACATTACATAAAACAAACATATTGTAAATAAGCCATCATGCTGTAAATATATCTATTTTATTCTTGATAAAGCGACACTTACTTGGTGTTTTAGACTCTTGATTCATTGCAAACAAGTCGCATTTGTAGTTAAGAACAAGAGTATAAAACGGAAGGGAAAAGGATTTTCATAACTCCGAAATAAAATTGGTAGAATTAAGAAATTAGAGCGATAAAAAGGGGGGGGGGGTTTCATATATTCTCTCTATATCCCTCTTTCTCTCCTTTTCCCTCAATCAGACATGCCCACAAAATCTTTTCATTAAATAGCGTCCCACGTTGGGTGCCATTATGTAAAGAATTTTTAGGGCACCTCCGATTAAGGGAAAAGGAGAGAAAGAGGGATATAGAGAGAATATATGAAACCCCCCTTTTTATCGCTCTAATTATTTTTTCCAGTTTTACATTTAAGTAAAGGAAATAGTTCGCAGAACGTAAGCAGGTTCTCGATGTTTTACTATGGCCACCAAGAGAGTGTGATTTAAATCCTATTGAAAATATATTTGGATCAATTATCAAAAGTTGACTCCTCGTTCTCTCATTCTCTGAGAATAATAGAACACCACATATACTTGAAAATAATATTGCATCTAAGCCTGACAGATTGCAGTCCGTCATCAGGAACGAAGGTGGATGGACAAAATACTAATATATATATATATATATATATATATATATATATATATATATATATATATATATATATATATATATATATATATATATATATATAGTTAATAAAGCATCGTGTATACGATGCCCTAAGTTCGGGGAATACCCCAAATCGTCGACAAGAAAAATAGTCGACAGGTTAAAGGGCCGACACATCATTAAGAAAATTTTCTCACTTGTCCAAAACGTCGACAACTTTTCTTAATAAGGTCAAAGGGCCGACAACTTTTTTTTAATAACTCGTCCAAATCGTCCACACAATAAATCAATATCGATTAATCGATAGATATAAATTATCATCACTCACGGGTCGAGGGTACGGAGGGCAGAGGACCTCGGTAGACAATTGTTCGTGTGCCATGCATCTACTAAAATAATATATTAAAAATTAAAAAAATATAATTTTAATTATTATAATAATAAAATTAAAAAAATAGGCTTACATATCGATTGTATCGATATAAAAAAAATACGATGTTGGTCAAACGGTTGACACATTTTTTTCCCATGTGGCCAAAGCATCGACACGTTGAAATTGAAAAGAAAAGTGATCGACATATTTTTTTCAAAAGTGTCGGCCCCTTGACCTATCGACGTTTTGGGTATAGTACCCTAAGTTCCTGCAAAATAAAATATATATGTTCTTCCACATTCTTTGTTTCAATCTCGGTTAACATTCAAAAGTAGCGCCAACACAGTTCGCATAGATTTTTTGTTTTGTCATAATCTCAGAAACATAAAACGTAATATGTGATTGGCTCTTTTATTCTCTTTATAAGGATAAAACATTTTCTTTCCCTTTTCTGACGTCAATGATCAGTCGAATGTCTGACATAATCGGGAAAATATTATTTTTAACAACACAATTTGCTATTCACTCTTGGAAAAACGTTTATA
>SEYY01001180.1:17500-19322 GCA_009176605.1 Armadillidium nasatum
ATAAAGCAATCGAACTTCTTGCAGATGAGAACACATACATTAAACTAAAAACTAATCCTTTGAAAACCTCACAAAATCTATTCAATAAGCAACTGAAAATAATCCTTAGTAACAATGAACAACTATATAACAGACTAAAATCCCACAACAATCAATTAGCCAAATTTTATGGAATACCAAAAACCCATAAAAATGAAATTCCACTGCGCCCGATCATTTCAAATACGAATTGCATCACATACAAACTATCCAAATGGATAGCTTCCCAATTACGACCCCTATTAGGACAAATATCAACTTCTCACATAAAAAACTCACAACAACTTAAAAGTAAAATAGAAAAAATAAACATGACAAACTATAATATGCTCAGTTTCGATGTAACTTCATTATTCACAAATGTTCCAGTTGAAGAAACCTTAACCTTACTAGAAAATTATGTAAACTTACACCAAATCACGTTTGAATTACCTTACTTATCAATTAAACAACTTATCAATCTAGTAACCGAACATTCACATTTTTCCTTCAACGATCAATATTATACGCAGAAATCGGGACTTAGTATGGGATCTCCACTCTCCCCTATAATTAGCTGCATTTTTCTTGAACTAATTGAAATACAACACATTTTCAAATATTCCGAATATAATCAATGCACCTGGCTACGCTACGTCGATGATATTTTATTCATTCACCCAAAATCCTTCAACATCGAAAAATTCCATAACTTTATTAATAACATAACTCCCACTATTAAATTTACTATAGAACATTCAAAAAACAACACATTACCATATTTAGATATACTAATAAATTGGCAATCACCTACTAATTTAAACTTTTCTATATACAAAAAACCAACACACAACCCCAAATATATACACTGGTATTCAAACCATAGTACCAAAATTAAAAAAGGAGTCATTATAACCTTAACCTTACGAGCCCTACGTATATGTAGTCTTCATAACCTTAATCATGAAATTAAAACTATTGCTGACACATTCATTAAGTTATCATACCCTCCAAACACAATTTATAGTAGCATTAACAAAGCCAAAAAAATATTTAATAAAAAGGAAAATAACTCAAACAAAAACAACAACAAATTTAATAATTATAAAGAAACATTAATATTAAATTCCGATGTAAATATGAAATTAGAAAATATTAATATTGCAACTAAATACAGCAACACTCTGGGTAAATTATTTAAACCAAAACTCGAGAATAAATTGCAATCCGCCATCTATGGAATTCCATGCAACTCATGTAAAGAAATATATATAGGAGAAACCACAGACATCAAGAGACGTAGATATCAACACTCATATGACCTTCGCACATATAATCAGCTTTCACCATTAATTTCCCATCTGCAAAAAGAAGGACATATGATTAATATAGACAACTTCGAAACACTAAAATATATCAACAATCATAACTTCCGAAAATTTTACGAATCCTTCGCAATTAAAAACAGTATAAACTTTAATCGAGACACCGGAAACTACAAATTAGATAAGTATCACGAACAACTACTTAAAGCATTCCTCTTCATGTGACAACATTAAGCGGACTTTGGAGAAATGGGCAGGAAGCAATGAATCAAACAACCAACCAGCTCAGGATTCATAATTGAGGAATAAAGTCATAACAACAATTCTTTCCTTGACACACCCTGAAAGAGGTGGAGCGAAAATGCTCCACGAAAGCTAGGATTTGTCATACTTAAAAGAAATATTATGTTACTAATAAAGCTGTTTTTAACATCTGTGTTTTATAAAAAGTGATTATTAGGGAGAAAGAATATTTAAAT
>SEYY01001180.1:19422-34422 GCA_009176605.1 Armadillidium nasatum
TTAATAAATTCCAAAGCCAAAATAGTGCAATTGGTCCACTTAAAATTTAGGAAAATTTTTTTATTCTCAGATAAAGAATTGATTAACATTTTCCAAATGTTTTATTTTGCGTCCATGTTTATTAAAGAAAGTTTAGATATTTAGAGCCTTATATTTCTGGTATGAATGTAGTAAACAGACATTCAGAATGTGAAACAGAGGCAAAAGAAACTGAATCTTTACTGTATTGTATTGATACAAATAAAACTGAAGGTCTACATGGTGTATATTGGAGAATTTTAAAGGAATGCAAAGGCATGGAAAATAACATACCTTGTGCCTATTAATGAAAATAGTTAGGAAGATTTAGGAAATTATTAGCTAGTTAAGTTAACATCTCTCCATCGCTGTCCCAACGCAGTTGCTCCATCTCATCCTCGGTCTTCCCACTCCTCTCCTTCCCTCCGGCCTCCATTCGTAAAACCTTCTTGCATATCTATCCTCGTTCATCCTCCTCATATGTCCAAACCACCTCAACTGCCCTCTCTCCGCAAGGTCCAGCACACTCTCCACTCCAAGCCCCGCCCTCACATCCTCATTTCTCACTCTATCTATCCTTGTCACACCCGCTATCAACCTCAGCACCTTCATTTCGCAGGCCTGTATTTTACTTTTGGCTTTTGTATTTAGCGTCCAGACTTCGTGTCCATACATTAATACAGGTCTCATTATGTTAGTATACAAAATGGTTTTAACCCTTCTTCGAAATGTTCTTATCCTTGAGCAATGGGTACAGCAAGGCAAATATCCCATTGAACTTTCCAATTCTATGGTTCATCTCCAAAGACATATCATTTTTAACACCACAGGATACTCCAAGATATTCGAACTGATCCGTTTGTTTCAGTATTACATTCCCCAATCTTATGTTCAACTCATCCTGTACCCTGTTTATCAACATTACCTCCGTTTTCTCCTTATTAATTTTCATTCCTTTTGCAGTCAGAACCTCATCCCACACCATGACACATCTCTGTAGTTCCTCCTCCGATTCCAAAATCAACGCCAGATCGTCTGCATATCCGAGTATCTCCCCGTCCATCTCTCTCCTCACCAACCTCCCGCAAAAGTCCATAAAAATTATAAACAAAATTGGGGAGAGCACACTTCCCTGCTTCACTCCAGTCGTAATTCCGAACCAGTTACTATCGTCCATCTGAGTTTTTACTTTGCAGCAACTGTCAACATAAGTACTCTTTATTGCTCTTATCAACTTCGTTGGTATTCCATATTCTCCCCTTCCCAACACCCTCCACAACATCTCCCTCGGTACTCTATCAAATGCCTTTTCCAAATCAACAAAAGCCATATATGCTCTCTGGTTGAATTCATAGCTCTTCTCACATATCATCTTTAGTGTGAAAATTAGATCAATAGTTGATCTTCCAGGTCTAAAACCATGCTGCCACTCCTCCAACTTATTCTCCACTCTCCTTCTTAGTCTTCTCTCCAAAGTTCTTTCATACACTTTCGCAATATGAGGCATTAACTCAATTCCTCTATAATTTTTACAGTTTGTCTTATCCCCTTTTTTAAATATAGGGCAGATTATCGATTTGTTCCACTCCTGTGGTGTTTTCCCCTCATTCCAGCACTTATTCATCACCTCAGTCATCCACAACACTCCTCCTCCTCCAGCGCCCCTCAATATTTCCACCGGTAACATGTCTTCTCCTGCCGCCTTACCATTTCTCATCTTACTAATTGCGTATTCCACCTCCTCAGGCACAATCGGCCACACCTCCTCCTCCCTCTCCTGCCCCAACAGCACTTCCTCATCATGTTCATCCTCCTCTATATTGCTCGGTATATTTAACAACTGATTAAAGTATTCCTCCCATCTTCTACTAATCTCTTGTGGGTTTATGAGTAAGTCTCCATTATCGTTCTTTATTGAATATGTTGGTTTGGTTGGGCCTTTTCTATAACTTTTCGCAATGCTGTATATTAGTTTTCTTGTCCCCATAAGATCCGCCTCCAGCTCTTCTCCTAACCTTTCCCATGTATTTTCCTTCTCTCTTCTTTTAATCCTCTCCGTTTCCCTCCTCGCTTCTACATATTCTTCCCTATCCTCCACTCTTCTTGTCTTTATCCATCTTCTAAAACATTCCATTTTCCTTTTAACTGCCGTTTGGACTTGTTCAGTCCACCATGATGTTTGTTTCTTCTTTCTTCCATATGTAGTCTTCACCTTCACCACTTCCTCTGATACTTCCATCAAAGCATCCTTCAATGCTCTCCAGCTCTCATCCACGTCCATGCCCAACGTCAAATTTCTTCTCCTCTCCTCCATCTTCCTCTCAAATCTATCTCTACATTCCTCATCCCATAGATTCTCCACCATAAATCTTTTCCTGGCTTTGCATTTAAAGGGCTTCACACTATCCACCCTCATCTTCCCCAACACCATACGGTGATCCGAGTCTCCTGATACTGACGGTATACTTTTAACGTCTTTAAATATTCTTTTATTGTTTGTTAATATCAGGTCAATCATTGATTTATCATTATATCTCTGCTCTTCCCCGCTCCATCTGTACCACGTCCATTTATGGCTTTCTCTATGACTATGAAATGTATTCATCACACTCATACCATTCTGTACACAAAAATCTATTACGTCCTCCCCAGCAGAGTTCCTTCCTCCAACGCTGAAGGCTCCAATCACATTCTCTAGTCCATGCCGATTCTGTCCCACATGTCCATTCATGTCACCCATTATCACTACGTTTTCATGATGTGGCGCTCTACCTTTAACATTCTGCAATTCGCGGTAAAAATCCTCCCTCTCCTCCACCGGTCTGCCCTGTTGGGGTGCATACACCTGGATAAAACTTATATCCTTCCTTCCTGTTCTAATTGAAAACGCCAAAATCCGTTCATTCACCTGTTCAATTGCGTTCACTCTCTGTGCCAATTCCGGTGTCAATATCACTCCAACACCGTGTTTCTTCTCCTGTCCACCGCTATAAATAAGCTGATAATCATGATGTAACCCCTTAACGCCCACACCCTGAAGTCTGGTCTCACATATGCCAAGCACGTCAATCTTGCGCTCCAACATCAAAAGCACCAACTCCTCCTCCTTATCTCTCAGAGTTGCAACATTCAACGTAGCAACCCTAAGAGTTCTCTTAGTATTTCCAATTCGTAGTCCAGGTTCACGCCGTCGTTGATCAATAGGTTCCAAAGGGTTCCGAGGCAAGACATGAGTTTCTTGAGCAAAAACAGACGGTTTGGTGGCTTGCTAGGCCTATCCCAACCCATTCGAGACTGCTAATTCGTACCATCCAGTGTTCAGTCCCCGAAGGTTACAGGAGGTTTGCGTCCCTCCCAACTATAAACACTGGTAGGGTTAAGCCGCTGCACCTCTACAAGGTTACACAGTCTCTTGTTTATGCAGGCAACTACACAAACCACACACACATATATATATATATATATATATATATATATATATATATATATATATATATATATATATATATATATATATATATATATATATATATATATATATATATATATATGCGAATTGTAGATCAAGAGTGAGGGTGAAGAGAGAACTATCGGATTGGTTTAGCATAGGAGTGGGATTGAGACAGGGGTTTGTAATATCTCCATGTTATTTAATCTATTGATGAATGGTTTACTTAGAAAAATGGAGAGAGAAGGGAAGAATATTACGTTGAGAAATATGGAGGGTGAATGTGAAGTGAATGTTTTACTTTTTGCAGATGATGCGGCATGTGTTGGTGGCAGAATCTGGAGAAAAGATGAGAATACTTGTGAGAGAGTTTGAAGGGAAATGTGCAAACACGAGATTGAAATTCAATAAAGCGAAGAATAAAGTTATGAGGATTGGATGTGGAGATGAGGAAATGTGGAGGGAGGAATTGGTTTGTAGAAGTGTGAGAATGGAAACTTGAGGAGGTGAATGAATTCAAATATCTAGTAATGTTGGGTGGAAGGTAAGGGTGGGACGGTAAAAGGAATAATGAACAGAGTGATAGAAGGAATGAAAGTATTGTTGGCCTAAGAAAAGTATGGAAGAAAGGAAAAATTTCGAAAGAAATAAAGATAAGAATGTTTGAATGTATGTGTTCACCTTCTGTATTGTATGTATGTGGAAACATAGACGATAAGTGCTCGGTCGAGAAAAAGTTTCAATGTCTTTGAGATGAAAGATTTGAGAGCGATATATAAATTGAGAAGGATTGATAGGATTAGAAATGAAAGAATAAGGGAGATGTGTAAATGGAAAAAGGGTGTAATTGATAGAGAGGAGGAGGATGTGCTAAAATGGTTTGGACATATGTGAAGAATGGTTGGCAAGGTTCGTAGATCCGATGTAGATAGGGGAAGGGTAGGGGGAGGGGAAGGCCGAAGTGGAGATGGATGGATGGAGTGAGAGTGATTTTGATGGAAGGAATTTGAGTTTAGACGAGGGTAGAAGATTTGTGGAGACAGAGATGGAGGGAGGTGGTGAAAGCGTTGAAAGGTAAGAATAGTTATGATTTGTAAGGGAATTGTGGCGGGCACCACCTCACGAAAGTGGGAAAGGTGATAGTGAAATATATATATATATATATATATATATATATATATATATATATATATATATATATATATATATATATATATATATATATATATATATATATATATATATATATATATATATATATATATATATAAAATTAACATCCGCATCCGCATCCGAACTTTTCGAAAATTCAAAATCCGCATCCGCACTTTCGAAAATTCAACATCCGCATCCGCATCCGCACTTTCGAAAATTGAACATCCGCATCCGCACTTCTCCAAAATTCAACATCCGCATCCGCATCCGCAAATTGGAAAATATGACATCCGATCCATCACTAATATATATATATATATATATATATATATATATATATATATATATATATATATATATATATATATATATATATATATATATATATATATATATATATATATATATATATATATATATATATAACCTTTCCCACAGTTGTGGGGTAGTATCTACCGTAAACCACAATCATTCCTAATACTCATAAACTTGCTACTCTTTTCCCCTCACTTCTATCCTCCGTCAACCTCACTCCTTCCTCCCAGCTCAACCCTCTGTCCCTAAGTAAATCCTGATCACCCTCATCCAACCTCCTTTCGGTCTCCCCATATCTTCCTCTCATACCCACTATTTCTAAAACGAATACCCTCTTTTGCTATTCTTTCTTCATTCATTTTGCAAACATGTCCAAACCACCTCAGCATGCTCTTTTCAGCTGTCCCAACCAAATTCCTTCTCCAACTGCACATCTTCCTTATTCTAACATTCCTGACTCTCTACCTTCTACTTATACCACAAAACTCTCTCACCCACTTCATTTAGAAAACCTCAACATTTTTCCTTTTCCTTGCATTCAATCTCCGAACCTCGCTACCATACATAACTACCGGAATACAACAACTCTCGAACATTTTCAACTTCACCCCTCTGGACAACCTTCCTTTATTGCAAATATCCATCTAACCCCCTAGCACTTTCTCCCCTTTTCTTATTTTATGCCCTACTTCATCGTTCTCATTGCCATCTCCTCCCAAAAAATTCACCCCCAGGAATTTAAATGAGTTAACCTACTCCATCTCTCCCTCCTTACTTCAAGCTGCAATTAATCACCCCAGTAGTAACATGGGAATCTACTGGGTATGGATCATAGTTCAGCTTATTATTATTATTATTCGAACACCACCAGCCCACCTGTGGTACCATCCGCTTGTTAAAAAAGCCTGCTGCCCGTCGGCGCTTCCGGTTGTTAAGAAAGCCCGCTCATGTCGTTCAAAAGTCTTCAGTATATGATTATTTTTATTATTTTTTTATTCCCTCTAATTATTTTTTATCTTATTTTTTAAAACATATTGAAATTAAAAATAGTTTTGCGTAAGGTCAATAACTATTTTATTTTTTATTAAATGTAATACTCAAAAAACAAAATAACATCAATTATATATATATATATATATATATATATATATATATATATATATATATATATATATATATATATATATATATATATATATATATATATATATATATATATATATATATATACTTTTTACTTACTTTTTTTCCCTTTGGCCCTTCCTCATTGGAAGGGCCACACCGCTTTCAGGAAATCCGCATCGGCCGCCGGGCGTTTCCAAAGGTCTCTCAGAGAGAAGTGATAGAGGGTTCTGTGTTGTGTGAGCGAGAGACATCTCAGAAGGAGATGTTCTGTTGTCTCTGGTTCTTAGACATCTTTGGCATATTGGAGATAGTGTGTTTTGTATATTGAATCTATGTTTGTATGCTTGTAGGTTAGGGTGGTGGCCTGAACAGGGTAATTTGGGTTTTGCGTGTTAATGTGTTTTGTGTATTTGATATGTCGGGGGGTTGTTCGTTGAGTAGGTGATTTGGTTGGCGGGTGTTGAGATAATTTTGTGTTATGAAGGTGTGTATGTGTTTGTTTAGTGATATGTTGTTTGCATTATATGGAATGCTTTTGAAAATGTTACTGTATTATTGAGTAATTTTAGGCGGTGTTTCGTGTGGTCTTGTAGGGTATAGTAACAAGGGTGGAATATGTCTAGTGTTGTGTAGAATTGGGTTCCTATCATGTCTAGGTGAACACGGATCAGAGTATTTTTGTTTCTTCGTGTAAATGCTGAATTGGAGTGGTTTTAGTGCGGCCTGTGATAATTCTAAGAGCGATATTTTGATTTTTTTTTTTGTAATTTCTCTGTGTTTGAGGGTGAGGTGGCAAAGTACAGGCTGGAGATGCGTAATTAATGTTGGTATGATGAACTGCTTGTAAGCTCTAGTGAGGGTGGTTAGTTTGTTACTGAAATTGATTTGTGACAGTGTTCGTATGATGTTTTGTTTTCTGTTTGCAGTGTTGGTTATGCTTTGAATGTGTTTTGAGAAGGTGAAGTGTTTGTCATATGTGAGACCTAGGTTTTTTTTTAAATTTATTTAGAGGAATGAGAATATTATTTAGTTTTACATGGGGGTGAATGGAAGATTGGTGTCTATCGGTAATAATAAGAGTAATTAAGATTTTTCAGGGGAAGCTGTCTTTTTGTTTGATTTTAGCCATGTTTCCAGTTGTTGGATGTACGATTAAATGAATGTGGAGGCTGTGGGTGTGGAAGTGTTTTGTATCGTAATGGATATGTCCATAGTATAAGTACTACTTAGTAGGATAAAGATATAGGAAATTTGTTTGCAGATTTTCATGACCTTGAAAAATGTTGTAGCTTTAGCTCCGCCTACTTTGATGCAAAAAGAATTATTTACATCACTGATACATATGACGTATAAGTGACGTCATAAAACCTATTGCCTCTTATTACTATTATATATATATATATATATATATATATATATATATATATATATATATATATATATATATATATATATATATATATATATATATATATATATATATATATATATATATATATATATATATATATATATATATATATATATATATATATATATATATATATATATATATATATATATATATATATATATATAATGGGAAATTCGAAACTTATAATCTGGTACAAAGTTTTTAAATTTGGCACCACTGTCTCTGCCGTTTTTGTTTATTTAAAAATGGCAAAGAAACCTGATTCATGATTGGTCATGAAAACAAAAACTATCTGTTATTGGAGTCGGGCTACCTAATGACGAAAAAAATAATTAATATTTTATTTCAATAATAAGCATTATTTTACATATTATTTCTACAAAAAAGATTTAATTAGATTTTAAATGATTAAAAGAAATACAATTTGCTTCATGAGGGTGTTTATTAAAAAAAAAAAAAAAAAAAAAAAAATAGGCATACACAAAAAGTGCATCACTGTCAATCAGAAAATTATAACATTTATTAATCCTACTAAGTAATACTTATACTATGATATGTCGTCGGCACATGTTATTAGTTGTATTTCTGGAGTTTGTGGCGTGGGTAGGTCTGCTGTGTACATATTACATAGCAGAGGAAATAGGTTGGGTCCCTGTGGGACATCATTTCTTAGTTTTACCGCTTTTGAAAGATGGTTTTTGTTGGAGGCCTTGGGCTGTGCGATCGGATAGGAAGTTGGAAATTCATTTTATATAATTGTTGGATATAGGATTTTGTGTATGAGGTTATGTCTAGGAACTATCAAATGCTTTGTTGATGTCGATGGCCACGAGTATGGTCCTGTTGGATGGTTTTTTGTTTAGGCCGTTTATTATGTTTTGAGAGATGGTGGTGAGAGCCGTAGTGGTTGAGTGGAATTTCTTGAATCCATGTTGAAATTGTGAGGTTTATATGAGTGGTTGTATTTTTGTATGCATGAGTTTTTTCTAAGAGTTTGCATAGTGTGGATAGGAGGGAGATCGGGCGGTATGAAGAAGAGAAGTTTGGGTCTTTCTTGGGTTTTAGTTTGAGGTAATTATTGCCTTCTTCCATATTGTGGGATGAAGTTGTATGTGTGAGATTTGTTGTATATTTGGGTTAGGTATGTAGTAGCTATGGGTCCTAGGTATTTTAGGTGTATATTTAGGATGTTATCTGGGTCTGTAGCTGGGGAGTTTTTGAGTGTTTTGATTCCCTGGGTAGTGTCCTGATAAGAGAAGGGGGGTTTGGATTGTGTTCTAAGTGTGTGTGTTTGAGCTTTCGGATTATTTTCCTATAGTTGCTGTGTGTGGGTTTATAGGAGATGTTTGAGTAGTGCTGAGCGAGAATATTGTAATGTTGTTTGGGTGAAAGAAGAGTGTTGTTTTTTTTAAGACTCCGTTTAGTGTTGGAGGGTTGTTTTGGGAGTTGTGTAGTCGTTTGATTACCTGCCATTTTCTTTTGTCGTTGGGGTTTGTTAGGTTGTTTTGAAGGTATTCTTTGAATTTGTTTGTTTTGTGAATTATGATTAGTGCTGAGATTTGTTCATTTAGGTTGTTTAGTTGTATGGTGATGTCTGCTGTGTGTGATCTATGTTGTCGGAGTTGGTTTCTTTGCTTTATGAGGTTGCAGATTTCTGGTGTAAGAGAGGGGTTGTAGTGTTTCTTGTAGGCTTTGGGTATTTATAAGTTGAATGCTTTGTGTATTATTTTGGTGAGGGAGTTTATGACTCAATGTTGTGAATGTGGGTTGGTTATTTCTTGTTAGATTAAATGTGTTTTATATGGTGTGTGAAGTTTGTCCAGATTGCTTTTTTGTAGTTTGTGAATGTGGTTGTTTTCTTCTGTAACTTATTTTCTGAGAGTATGCCTAAAAATCTCCGGTATGACGGTATGATGAAGCCAAACATGTACGTATGTGACCCCTACGTGTGAGAAATATACATACGTATTTTTCCTTACTGCTGAAATTTCTTGAGTGATGAATATCTGTGTGAGATAAAGCACTGTAAATAACATATTTGATGCAGTGATCAGGACACTTGCTTGAAGAAAGATGAAAAAATTTGAATTCAACAGAATTTTTCCGTTTCAAAGAAAAAATACTTAGGGAAAAAATTTATTTAAGAAAAAAAAAATTAATTATAAAAAATAAAGCCTAAAATGAAAATCGCAAGTAAAATAGCGTGTGTGTGTGATTAAATTGTTTATATCTGCCTCTATATATGCTGTTATGCGTAATGAAATATTTAAATAAATTTAAGAAAACTATTTATTTGAATAAAATAAAGTTCGAAAGAAATAATACTTAAGAAAAATAGTTCCTAAGAAAAAAAGTTTTTTAGAAAATTTTACTTAGAAAAAACTTAGATGAAAAATTAATACTTAGAAAATTTTACTTATAAAGAATTACTTAGGAAAACTTACTTAGAAAATACTTGAGAAGAAAACACTTGAAAAGAATAAAGTTCGAGAAAAAAATCAGAAGAAATTATTTAGGAAAAATTACTTAGAAAAAACTAGCTTAGAAAAACATACTTAGGAAAAATTACTTTGGAAAAAACTTACTTAGGAAAAATTACTTAGAAAAATAAAGTTAGAAATAAAAATTATAAGGAAAATAGTATGTGTGTGTGATTGAGATTGTGTATACCAACATTTATATATATGCTTAGGCGTTTTACTGTTTTACGTTATGAAATATTTATATAAATTTTAGACAATACTTTTTATTTTGAAAAAAAAAGTTTCAAGAAAAATAGAGCTTATAAGGAAAAAAAATTTCCTAAGGAAATATTTACCTAGGCAAAAAACTTGAAGACGAAAAATAACATATAGAGTGCTTAAAACACTTAATACTAATGAAAAATATACTGTACATGTAAAAATCTATGTGTATTCTCGTTTAATGTAAAATATTTGTATTTTGCCATTCGTTTTATTATCAAATGTGTCTTTTGTTTATTGTTTGCTCTTGTTACAAGTATAAATGGAGAAATATTATATGCTATGTCAGCGGTTCCCAACCTTTTCTTCCTTCCGTACCCCTTCATAATGTTTTTTATTTACGAGTACCTTCGAACACACACAAATCCAATATATATATATATATATATATATATATATATATATATATATATATATATATATATATATATATATATATATATATATATATATATATATATATATATAGTATATATGGCAAGATCGATGGGCAGTTAGGCTTAACGAAATCCAGGCTGGAAGCTGATCTCAGCTTCTTTCCTGAGGCTTTTTGAGGGGAATTAGACCGGAAGTTGGTCTCAGCTATCTTCCTGAGGCTTATTGACAGGTTTTAGAACGGAATTCCACAGAAACGATTCACCTGGGAATCGAACCAGAGCCGCTGCAACATCCAGCAAGGGTTTTCGGAACACGGAGGTTCCTCGCGAGAGGGAGGAGGAACGGAGTCCTCCTCCTTCATAGAAAGGTTTCGGAACACGGAGGTTCCTGAAGGGGGGGAACGGAGTCCCCCTCGTAGAAGGGTTCCGGAACTCGGAGGTTCCTCGAAGGGCTGCGCGCCTCGGATTTTAATCCAATTGCAGTCTTTGCATATACATATTTACTTCATTATACGTATATTTTATTGCACATTATTTAATATATTCTAAACTATAACCCATTTTCTTTACAAAGCTATACTAAAATAATTCGTAATTTTCCTTTTCTATCCACATTTTCTTAATTTTTTATATGCAATGCATTAAAGTATATTCATACACACACACATACAACACCAAAGCATCATGCACACACACACACACAAACTTAATATATATATATATATATATATATATATATATATATATATATATATATATATATATATATATATATATATATATATATATATATATATATATATATATATATATCCATTCAAGTATACACACAAACAAAATATATTTCCATCCACTCAATACATTTTCAAGGGCCAACCTTACCCATTTTCTCAACAATCTTTTCTACTTTTTCACAATTCTTACCTTTCTTTTTGTGTACCATTACTTCATCATCTTGCGTACTCAAGCTTTTTAAAAGAGTCCTAAGCCTTCAATCTTCTCAACTTTTGTATTTTAAAGACCCTCAATTGATTCATGAGCTATCTTTTTAAGTTTCACCCTTCACTTTCATTCATTATAAGCGATCCTTAACATACCTGACACTATTTTTCAGCAATGTACTTTCACTTTATGACATTATGATCGTAATAGCTACTTTATTCATAAAAAATTATAAACATGGGATAGTATATTTCATACATTCTACGTTAATTTAATAAGTTAATGTATCACCCATTGCTTATTCTGCTAAGTAACTCATTGTATAAACAACAATTCATCTGTATTCTTTATTCTTTTAATGTCACACATGAAATTTATTATTTTCATTTTGATTTTATAAGCTTTTAATTTTATTTTTACTGCAAGTATTATGTTTATTTCAAGTTTTGTTTATAATTTTTATATATTTTTCATTTTATTTTCTCTTTTTCTATTTTCTTTCCTCTTTTTTCTTTTTATTTCTTTTCATATTTCTTATTTATCTTCTTTTTCTTTTTCTTTTTGATTGTCTTCATTTTGATTTTATAGGCTTTTAATTTTTTTTTTACTGCAAGTATTATGTTTATTTCAAGTTTTGTTTATTTATTTTCTTTTTCTTTTGCTGCTACCAAATACAATCTTTTTTTTTACGTTCTTCTTCACCCACACATTCACATACACATACACTTCTCACATAAGCACATACGCACGCACACATAAGCACACACACACACACACGTAACTACATCGAAGACTTCACTATGTTACTTACATTCGCAATTTGCCATGGTATCCAATTCCAATTCGGGGGACTTTGATTTTTTTTCTACTTCTTTACTCATGCACGTAGTAAAGTAAGTATAAGGACTCAGTCATATACACATACACTTGCTCACTCACATTCGCATACACAGCAAATGTATCCAAGTAAGAACAGTTAGTTTAAAATTTTAATATCACATACACTGACGTACTTGACACATCAAAGCAAATTCCATGTATATTACTTATAACAAACACATCACGCGCATTTTAAGCTATTATCCATCCCCTATATATATATATATATATATATATATATATATATATATATATATATATATATATATATATATATATATATATATATGCCAGAAAATATCTCCCTAATGCAAACTGAAAGTCTTTATTGACACTGAATTCTGATATTCCTACAACACTTACCATAGAAACTGTGCAGGTTTCTTCTCTAAGTCCCGCATCATGCGTCATAAGCTAAACATTAAACTATCTTTTATTACTAATGCATGAACAAATGCGTGTTAGTACCTTTCTGACATACAAATTACAGAACTTTACGATCATTGTTAATCAAAACTTCCAATTTATAATTTGAATCTCCATGGGTACCTATATAGCATATAATTAATTGAGCCTTCACATACGTTTCTAACCAAAGTTCTACATCATTTACTTTAAAACTCAATATACAATCAAACTTTTACATGATCAAAGGCGTCTCTCTTATACACATTTCATTCCATATTCCCTTCAGCCTAAATCTTATTCTCCTTATATAGTCTTGCTTTTTATACTTCAACATAACCAAACACATCTCTCTCTCTCTCTCTCTCTCTCTCTCTCTCTCTCTCTCTCTCTCTCTCTCTCTCTCTCTCTCTCTCTCTCTCTTTCTTTTTCTTTCTTTCAGCCTTTCCCTTTTTCTCTCTCTCACGCACAAGCAAGCAGATTACCTTTTTAATTCTATCTTTCAGACTATCATGGTAACAAACTCTAGCCGTTTTCTAATCGCAAGACTTTGAAATTTTTCTACTTCTTCGCTCATGCACGTAGTAAAGTACGTATAAGGACTCAGTGATGACCACATACACCCAAACACATTCACATTTGCACGCATACACAGCAATTATTTTCAAGTAAGAACAGTTCATTCTTAATTTTAACATTAGAAACCCTGATATAATTGACATAGCAAAGCAAATTTCGTGTATATTGCTTCTAACAAAAACATCGCACTCATTTAAAGCTAGTAACCACCTCTCTAAATATATTTATCACGCAAAATATCTCCCTAACGCAAACTGAAAGTCTTTATTTACATTGCATTCATGCTCTCTCTCACCGAATTCAGACATTTCCACAGCACTTATCATAGACATTGTGTAGGTTTCTGCACTAAGTCTCGCAGAATGCGCCATAAATCTAAACATTAAACTATCTTTTATCACTATTATATGAACAAAAGCATGTTAGTACCTATCTGACATACAAATTACAGAACTTAACACTCATTGTTCCATCAAAACATTCAATATATAATTTGAATCTCCATACTCAACCATATAATATATAATTAATTGATCCTTCATATACATTTCTGACCCAAAGTTCCACTATATTTACTTTAAAAACTCAATATACATTCTGACTTTTTAGCACTTGTGCACGATCAAAGACTTCTCTCTGGCACACATTTCATTCCCTACCTAAATCTTTTTCTCGTTATATAGTCTTACTTTTTACACTTAGGCATAACCAAACACATGTTTTTCCACTCTCCAACAAACAATTTATTGGAAATTACATGCGTTTCTAGTCTTAATTTGCCATAACTCGCTAAACTTTTTATCAATAAAGTATGATCAAAGGCATTCAGCCATCTCTTTAACATATTTTATTGTACTGAAATATATTTTCACCTAAGTCTCATCAATATATAACTTAAAAACTCTGTATTTAACCTACCTTTTATACTTTTGTATGAACAAAGTAATGCTTGTATACACCTGGTATGCAAGTCATGGAACTTTTCATCAGAACTTGACATACATTTCATACCCTACACCCTCAAAGATGTTACTTAAGTACTACATACTACCTGACTTTAATCACTTTGACAAGCTCGAACAGATGCTATCATCTCTCCAACATACAGTTTATAGAGACACATACATTTCTTATTTAATTCTTTCAGCATTTTCTTATTTCGCAATATTCCATTGAACTTTCTATCATTAAAACTTGATCAAAGATACACCTATTTCCCTCTAGCACAGCTTCTATTGATCCTTAATATAACTTAAATCTCTGTATTTAATCTATCTTTTGTATTAAATGTACGTACAAAGTCATCATCGTATCTATCTGATAGGTGAATCATAGAAGTTTTCATTTATTTTTCACCTCGAAACTATTCAACATTTAATTTGATTCCCCAAGCATGACTTAACTTTATCAGTAAGGTAGGGGCAGAGTCATTCCATCGTCTATCATGCGTACAAATTTTTAGATCTTTTCATTAATATTCAGTATAAACTCATATACATTTAACTTATTTCCCAACATTCAACCAAAATTTTTCGCAAAGGTATGATGTTTTCTCTCTAATACATACTTTATATAACTAATCATACAAATCATACTCAA
>SEYY01001180.1:39422-51586 GCA_009176605.1 Armadillidium nasatum
GAGGATGTGTATCCCTCCGTGATGGGTTGAACCCTCAAGACATTTTCAAGAAAAAGGTTGAAAAGTGGGTACTGTGGCTACACCACAGAGGGGGAGGGAAAGTGTATGTATCACTCTGTGGAAGGGGTTGAACTCACAACGGGGCTCAAGAAAAGTTACGAAGGGGTGGTAGAAGTATGGTGAGGGAGAGGGTGTACATCCCTCCAGGTGGGTTGAACACTCTCCAAGAGGATCAGGAAGGTAACTGAAGATGGTGTGCTGTAGCTACTTCATCAACACCTAAAGGGGGAGGTATATATCCCTCCGAGATATGTCTGAAATCTTTCTAAGAGGGTCAGAAAGTGGCTGAGAAAAATGGGGTACTGTGGCTACGCCACCAACCTCTAAGGGGGGGAGAGAAGGTGCATATTCATCGAAGTGGGGGTTGAACCCTCAAAACAGGGTCAGTAAATTGGCTGAAAAAATGGAGTGTTGTGGCTACGTCATCACTCCTAAAGGATGATACACTACTCCTGAGTGGGATTCAGCTAATTTGCAATTGCAAAGGCCGATGGCACTTTTCTCAGCGGAAGTCTCGTCCCTTACAACTATGGTGTAATAATTTGAAATATATATCTTATAATTAAGAATTTAGTACTAATGCGTTTTGAGTTGGAGTATCCGGGCGGATGCTACGAGAAAGCCGTATTACTGGATTGCAACCGGATATCTGGTTTATCCATACTCCATATACTCGAATTTGGTCTCTACAAAGCCATATCAGGACTTCCTACTCCCAGATCAGGTCTCTACATTTTAAAAATACCTACGCTTAAATCATTATCTCTACATCTTAAAAAAATACTTTGCAAAGAGGGTAACACGCTATTTCAAGGTTTTAAAATTTGGTACTTTTTAACTTGAAAACATTTTCAGCAGTCGATTGCGCCTCATATAGCACATTCATCAACGATTAATTGAGCAATTTACCTTCACCGTTAGGAGGATGGTAATCCATATCTTTCTATGGTAATAGAAGACATTTTTTTAGTTCCCGTCCTTACTCTTTGAAAATTATTATTATTATTATTATTATTATTGTTATTATTATTATTATTAATATTATTATCTAGTTTTAAAGGAAAGTATGTTTTGGCTATGCTGACTCATGTTTTATTTTTCAGGTGGAAAGGAAGCATTTATAGACTTATCTGGCCAGAAATTTGTCTATTTATAACACTTTATTACACACTAAGATTTGTATATGATTATGCTCTCAATAAAAATCAAAGACAGTAAGTTTTTTTTGAATATTTTTGATATATATATATATATATATATATATATATATATATATATATATATATATATATATATATATATATATATATATATATATATATATATATATATATATATATATATATATATATATATATATATATATATATATATATATATACAGATCGCCACCACTCACGAGCAGAGCCCTTTTCAAGGAGGGGGCACACACAAGGGGGAAGAAAGCTCATTCAAACACAGACCTAACGCACATCCCTCAGGTGGGCACAGACGGAAGCCTAGAAGAGTGGAAAATTAAATACAGGAGTAAAAATAGATGATGGTTGAGAGTTCCACAGAACAGAAGAAAGAAGGAGGCACCACAACCTGCTAGCCTGGGGTTTCCTACATCCACACAAAATTGGTGCGAAAGCAGCGCACCCCATGTGCAACGAGGACGACGCAACGGTGGAGGAATGCGAGAGGCCAATTCCCTCGAAAACCTGCCATTGTAGTACCTATAGAAAAGAGATAGTACGCCAACGTCACGTCGCAACGGTTTAGGAATGCGAGAAGTCAATTCCCTTGAACACCTGCCATTGTAGTACCTACAGAAAAGAAATAGTGCACCAACGTCACGTCGCAGAGATAAGGGATCAAAAGAGTTTGAAAGTAGTGGACAGTTAATTAATCTTATAGCTTTAGACTTAGCCTTATCCAAAAGAGAGGAGGAGCCGGAGCCCACCCGAATGTGAGAACAGTACTCCATACAAGGGAGAATAAGAACCATGTATATTTGGAGTAACTGCTCAGAAGAAAAAATTCTAGCAACCGGAACAGAACTCCCAGCTTCTAAGAGACCGCTTTAGCAACCATTGTGATATGTGGCTTCCAAGACAATTTATTATTTATGTTTAGACCAAGAATGTTAATGTTATTTACAGGTGAGACGGGAGAGCCGTAGAAGAGGATAGGAAAGTTGGGAGGTGTTTTTGAGAGGGAGATGTGAAGAAGTTGAGTTTTTAAAGGGTTGAATTTCACAAGGTTGCTATGACCCCACCGGGAAATCCCATCCAGATCGGCAAGTATAGAATCGGAAAGTTGAAGAAGAGAAGCAACTCTAGAAGCAAAAGAAGGAGCAGATTTGAAATGAATAGAAGAATGTAGAGTTGAGTCGTCCTCATAAGAGTGAACAGAGTTAGAAGTGCAGTTGAGAAGATCGTTAATGAAAAGTAAGAATAAAATTGGAGATAAAACAAAACCCTGAGGTTGACAGAAAAAGAGAAAGAGGTCGCTCCATCTAGAAGTGCCAAAATGGAACGATCTGAGAGAAAACTAGACAAGAGTATTGAAAGGGAAGGAGGAAAACTAAAGCTTAGAAATCAGCGAAGCATGCCATATATATATATATATATATATATATATATATATATATATATATATATATATATATATATATATATATATATATATATATATATATATATATATATATATATATATATATATATATATATATATATATATATATATATATATATATATATATATATATATATATATATATATATATATATATATATATATATATATATATATATATATATATATATATATATATATATATATATATATATATATATATATATATATATACGGACAAAATATAGGCAGGGAATTTCGGCATATCTGCCGATATGGTGATATTTTTATAGTTGAAAATTAACTTCGATCCGTTCTCAGGTTCTTTCCTGAGCATTTTTTGTGCAATATAGACAAGAATATCGTCACAGCAGACCCCAAAACCGATATATCGGCAAAATTTTGATAAGTCGGTCAAATATAGGTAGAAACATCTGTATTTGCGAAAATATCGGTAGACCGAAAATATCGGTAAAATATTGGCATCTTTGCCGATATGCCGATGATTTTTCAGTTGAAATTCAAGTACTACTAGAACCCAAGCCCTTTCGTGATCAATTTTGGGACCCGGAATCGGAATCAGGACCGGAATCGAAATCGTAATCGGAGTAGGAGCCGGAGTCACAGGTCGGAGTCGAAGCTACAGACTTTTCTTCATGCTCTTACCTGAGATTGTTTCTGGAACCTCATATCTGTCCCACACTCTTTTTTTAGTATAGTTTTGAAGGAATTTCACAGTAAAGATTTTTCTAAATGCGAACTAAAGCTACAGCAACAAATCGTTCAGCTTCCGGATACCTTTTTGAGAATTCATGCCTACCCGCACTTTTTCATATTACCTTTAGAGGGTTATTCATATACAGAGGAAAACCTAACCGCTCCTAACCACCTTTAATCACATTCACCATTCCATAAGGGCAAGAGGCATAGCCTCATCACCTACTTTTTTTCCCCAAGTTCTTTCCTGTTCCTCTTTATTGTTAATCATGCACTTTGAAGTATACATGGCTAGATCTGTACAATTCTTGGCTTGAAATATTATGTGACTGAAAAGATAGGAAAGGACAATGCCTACCCTTTATGAATGGCTAGATCTTTACAATTCTTGGCTTGAGATACTTTGTGGCTGAAAATGTAGGGGGAGGGCAATGCCTATTCTTTGTGAAAGGCTAGATCTGTTAATTTCTTGGCTCAAGATATTTTGTGGCTGAAAATGTAGGGGAGGGTTATGCTACCATTTATCATTGAGCTATATTGCCTACTACACGAGAAATATACAATTTAAATGTGAGTAAGATTATTGAACTTGGGATTGATGAGTTCTCCATCAAGGCTGGCAAAGAAAATGGGGTTCATAAGTTAATAAGAGATCAGTACCCTAAAGCCAAATTTTTTCATTGTAGTTCCCATTGTTTAAATTTAGTGATTAATAACCTAAATGATGTTCCAGAATTTCTAAGCACTATTGGAATTGTAAATCAAGTTATAAAAATTTTCCACGAAAATACGTCACGCAGAAGTTTGGTAGCAAATATACCGTTGTTATGCGAAACACGATGGTCTGTCAAGTAAAAGTCAATTAGGATAATTTTTTTAAAAATCTTAGCCAAATAAAATTATCATTAGAAACTCTCTTTTCTGATTCACAAGTAAAGAAAGCCACACGAACTGCAGCATGTCAGCTTTCATCAGCAGCAGGAAGTCCTACGTTTCTCATCTGTATAATAATCATAACGAAATATAATTTATATTTGGGGCTTATAGCAAATATTCTTCAAACTAAATAAATTTTGATTAAGTTCATTGTCACATAGAAAAACTTTTAAATATTTTAAAAGCCGATAGAAGGGAAAATAATGCTGAGTCGTATTTTAAAGAAATTTTTAAAATTAAGAATTTTTGTGAAGATTTTTCTTTAACACGTACAGTATCGAAAAAAAAAAATTTTCACAGCCTTAGGGACATCAAAAAGTTCTGATGTAAGTTTCACTATTTATACCTCATCTTGATTCTCTCATTTCATCTCTGAGTATAAAATTTTCGGAACAAAATATAACATCTACATTTCTTTGCATTTTCCACCCAATTAGAATAAAAAAATTAAATAAAACTTTTTGTAAATTATGAAATATTTATAAATATTGGGCTTTGTGTGGATTATTATTTTCTATTATTCAAAACTTTGAATACACTATACTATAAGGTAAAAAAAAAAAAAAAAAAAAAAAAAAAAAAAAAAAAATATATATATAATATATATATATATATATATATATATATATATATATATATATATATATATATATATATATATATATATATATATATATATATATATATATATATATATATATATATATATATATATATATATATATATATATATATATATATATAAAACCTTTCTCACTTTTTGTAAATTATGAAATATTTATAAATATTGGGCTTTGTGTGGATTATCATTTTCTATTATTCAAAATTTTGAATACACTATACTATAAGGTAATATATATATATATATATATATATATATATATATATATATATATATATATATATATATATATATATATATATATATATATATATATATATATATATATATTATATATATTATATATATAATAATATATATATTATATATATATTATATATATATATATATAATATATATATATATATATATATATATATATATATATATATATATATATATATATATATATATATATATATATATATATATATATATATATATATATATATATATATATATATATATATATATATATATATATATATATATATATATATATATATATATATATATATATATATATATATATATATATATATATATATATATATATATATATATAATATATATATATATATATATATATATATATATATATATATATATATATATATATATATATATATATATATATATATATATATATATATATATATATATATATATATATATATATTATTATTTATATATATATATATATATATATATATATATATATATATATATATATATATATATATATATATATATATTATATATATATATATATATATTATATATATAATATTATATATATATATATATATATATATATATATATATATATATATATATATATATATATATATATATATATATATATATATATATATATATATATATATATATATATATATATATATATATATATATATATAATATATATATATATAAGGGGAGGGAAGTAGTGCTCTCGAGGCGATGAGATTACCCCCTATTGGGTATTTGGGTATACGGGATGTTAAGGGTACTTCTCATCTCATTCCGGTGATCAGTGGTTCGCTCCCTTTCGCGCTCACCTTCTTCTACACTGAGTAGTCTCTCCTCTACACTCATAAAACATTAGTAGTAACACATCCTTTTTTTTTTTTTTTTTTTTTTAAATCAATATTGGCGTCAACTTCGGTAGCCTCGGAGAAGCTCCGGGGAGTGGCTTCCAAAAATAGCACACCATCCACCCCTTCTCCCGTTACCACTTGGGAGTTGGTGGCCTCCGGTGATGGGTTTGGTGTCACCAAAACACAGCTGCTGGCTTATTCTGATGCACGGTCTATTTTTTCATTAATTTCTGCAACATTCGCGGTCTACACTCCAATCTCCACTTTTTTGAACATATCTCTCTTCTTCTAGACCTCACCTCTTATTCTTGACCGAAACTCAGATGTCTGAGCGTTCCGATAGCAAACCTCATTCTGTTTCCTCCTACTGTCTCTACCCTCAATTTTCTGCCAAAGGCGGTTGTTGTACCTACGTGCGCAACGATGTCGTTTGTTCTCGTGTCTCTAATTTGGAGTCATCCAAATTTTCTACCTTATGGCTTAGGCTCTCTTGCTATTCTACGACTAAATTCATTGCATACTTTCAAGCGCCGCGTGCCTGGACATGTTGGCCTCCATCGATCTCGATAAGATTTTTCCAACTCCGGTGGAATTTGGTAGGCCTCTCTCCTTTGCCCACCGGATAATATATATATATATATATATATATATATATATATATATATATATATATATATATATATATATATATATATATATATATATATATATATATATATATATATATATATCAAAGAATGTCGAACAAAATGTAACGGAAAATTAAATAACGGAAGTTATTCAGTACGCTACATGAATAAAAAAGCAACGCTATTATGTTACTCAAAAAAACTGTTTTTTTAGTAACTGAGCAAGGGAATTAGGGATCGGTGCCCACCTATATATATATATATATATATATATATATATATATATATATATATATATAATATATATATATATATATATATATATATATATATATATATATATATATATATATAGCAGTAAGAATGTATATTGAGTTTTTAAAGTAAATATAGTGGAACTTTGGGTCAGAAATGTATATGAAGGATCAATTAATTATATATTATATGGGTGAGTATGGAGATTCAAATTATATATATTGAATGTTTTGATGGAACAATGAGTGTTAAGTTCTGTAATTTGTATGTCAGATAGGTACTAACATGCTTTTGTTCAATATAATAGTGATAAAAGATAGTTTAATGTTTAGATTTATGGCGCATTCTGCGAGACTTAGGGCAGAAACCTACACAGTGTCTATGATAAGTTCTGTGGAAATGTCTGAATGCGTGAGAGAGAGCATGAAAACAGTGTCAATAAAGACTTTCAGTTTGCGTTAGGGAGATATTTTGCGTGATTAATATATTTAGAGAGATGGTTACTAGCTTTAAATGAGTGTGGTGTTTTTGTTAGAAGCAATATACACGAAATTTGCTTTGCTATGTCAAGTATATCAGTGTTTTTAATGTTAAAATTAAAAATTAACTGTTCTTGGAAATAATTGCTGTGTATGCGTGCAAATGTGAATGTGTTTGGGTGTATGTGGTCATCACTGAGTTCTTATACGTACTTTACTACGTGCAGGAGCGAAGAAGTAGAAAAATTTCAAAGTCCTGCGATTAGAAAACGGCTAGAGTTTGTTACCATGATAGTCTAAAAGATAGAATTAAAAAGGTAATCTGCTTGCTTGTGCGTGAGAGAGAGAGAGAGAGAAAAAGGGAGAGGCTAAAAGAAAGAAAGAGAGAGAGAGAGAGAGAGAGAGAGAGAGAGAGAGATGTGTTTGGTTATGTTGAAGTATAAAAAGCAAGACTATATAAGGAGAATAAGATTTAGGCTGAAGGGAATATGGAATGAAATGTGTACCAGAGAGACGCCTTTGATCATGTAAAAGTTTGATTGTATATTGAGTTTTAAAGTAAATGATGTAGAACTTTGGTTAGAAACGTATGTGAAGGCTCAATTAATTATATGCTATATAGGTACCCATGGAGATTCAAATTATAAATTGGAAGTTTTGATTAACAATGATCGTAAAGTTCTGTAATTTGTATGTCAGAAAGGTACTAACACGCATTTGTTCATGCATTAGTGATAAAAGATAGTTTAATGTTTAGCTTATGCGCATGATGCGGGACTTAGAGCAGAAACCTGCACAGTTTCTATGGTAAGTGTTGTAGGAATATCAGAATTCAGTGTCAATAAAGACTTTCAGTTTGCATTAGGGAGATATTTTCTGGCATTTATATATATATATATATATATATATATATATATATATATATATATATATATATATATATATATATATATATATATATATATATATATATATATATATATATAGGGGATGGATAATAGCTTAAAATGCGCGTGATGTGTTTGTTATAAGTAATATACATGGAATTTGCTTTGATGTGCCAAGTACGTCAGTGTATGTGATATTAAAATTTTAAACTAACTGTTCTTACTTGGATACATTTGCTGTGTATGCGAATGTGAGTGAGCAAGTGTATGTGTATATGACTGAGTCCTTATACTTACTTTACTACGTGCATGAGTAAAGAAGTAGAAAAAAAATCAAAGTCCCCCGAATTGGAATTGGATACCATGGCAAATTGCGAATGTAAGTAACATAATGAAGTCTTCGATGTAGTTACATGTGTGTGTGTGTGTGTGTGTGTGTGCGTGCGTATGTGTGTGGCTGTGTGTGTGTGTGTATGTGCATTTGTGGGCGAAAAACGTGAAAAAAAGATTGTATGTGGTAGCATCAAAAGCAAAAATAATAATGATAAATAAAAAAAAAACAATAAAAAAGAAAAAGAAAAAGAAGATAAATAAGAAATATGAAAAGAAATAAAAAGAAAAAACAGGAAAGAAAATAGAAAAAGAGAAAACAAAATGAAAAATATATAAAAATTATAAACAAAACTTGAAATAAACATAATACTTGCAGTAAAAATAAAATTAAAAGCTTATAAAATCAAAATGAAAATAATAAATTTCATGTGTGACATTAAAAGAATAAAGAATACAGATGAATTGTTTTTTAAACAATGAGTTACTTAGCATAATAAAGAATGGGTGATACATTAATTTAAATTAACGTAGAATGTATGAAACATACTATCACATGTTTATAATTTTTTTTTTTATGAATAAAGTAGCTATTACGTTCATAATGTCATAAAGTGAAAGTACATTGCTAAATAATAGTGTCAGGTATGTTAAGGATCGCTTATAATGAATGAAAGTGAAGGGTGAAACTTAAAAAGATAGCTCATGAATCAATTGAGGGTCTTTAAAATACAAAAGTTGAGAAGATTGAAGACTTAGGACTCTTTAAAAAGCTTGAGTACGCAAGATGATGAATTAATGGTGCATAAAAAGAAAGGTATTAATCGTAAAAGACAGAAAAGATTGTTGAGAAAATGGGTAAGGTTGGCCCTTGAAAATGTATTGAGTGGATGGATATATGTTTTGTTTGTGTGTGTATGCTTGAGTGTATATATATATATATATATATTATATATATATATATATATATATATATATATATATATATATATATATATATATATATATATATATATATATATATAATTAAGTTTGTGTATGTGTGTGTGTGTGAGTGTGTGTGTGTGTGTGTGCAAGAATATACTTTAATGTATTTCATTTAAAAAATTAAGAAAATGTGGATAGAAAAGGAAAATTACGAATTATTTTAGTTTAGCTTTGTAAAGAAAACGGGCTTTAGTTTAGAATGTATTAAATAATGTGCAATAAAATATACGTATAATGAAGTAAATATGTATATGCGAAGAATGCAATTGGAATAAAATGGAATAAATAAATGGTAGAAAATTTAGAAATTTAAAAATTTTGTAAAATTGATGTAGATGACTTAAAGGAGCAATTACACTTTTATATTGGTAAGTTCCATCTGGTCTAGTGGATAACGTCTTTGAAATCTATTCCAGAGGTTAGACGTTCGAGCCTGCTTTTTTTTGCCAGAATTTGAGAGATTGGTTTTTTAGTAAAATTGATGTAAAGAGTTTATGAGAGAGAAAGTCTACGGAGATGGCGTGTATGTTTTCATCAAAATCCGAGACGCGCAGCCCTTCGAGGAACCTCCGAGTTCCGGAACCCTTCTACGAATGCGAACTCCGTTCCCCCCCCTTCAGCAACCTCCGTGTTCCGAAACCTTTCTATGAAGGAGGAAGACTCCGTTCCTCCCTCTCGCGAGGAACCTCCGTGTTCCGAAAACCCTTGCAGGATGTTGCAGTGGCTCTGGTTCGAATTCCAGGTGAATCGTTTCTGTGGAATTCCGTTCTAAAACCTGTCAAAAAGCCTCACGAAAATCAACTTCCGGTCTAATTCCGCTCAAAAAGCCTCAGGAAAGAAGCTGAGGTTAAATTTGCAATTGCATATCAACATCACGTTAGGCTTCGTGGTAAAAAGGTAGAAATTTGGTGAAAAACCCAAAAGAGGGGTAAAAAAAACCCAAAAGTGGGGCCAAGATCCCCCAAAGAGGGGTCGAACCCCCCCAAAAAGCCTCAGGAAGGAGCATGAAAGAAACGCATGTGCGTTTTTCACTTCCGGTTTAAAACCGGTTGTCCGGTTTAAAAACCGGATCCTCTGCGACCTTGCCCCCTATACTACTTTTGGAAAATTGACGTAGATGACTTAAATGAGCAATTACACTTTTATATTGGTAAGTTCTCTCTGGTCCAGTGGATAACGTCTTGGAAATCTATTCCAGAGGTTAGACGTTCGAGCCTGCTTTTTTCGGCCAGAATTTGAGAGATTGGTTTTTTGGTAAAATTGATGTAAAGAGTTTATGAGAGCGAGGAACCTCCGAGTTCCGGAACCCTTCTACGAGGGAGGACTCCGTTCCCCCCCTTCAGGAACCTCCGTGTTCCGAAACTTTTCTATGAAGGAGGAGGACTCCGTTCCTCCCTCTCGCGAGGAACCTCCGTGTTCTGAAAACCCTTGCAGGATGTTGCAGTGGTTCTGGTTCGAATCCCAGGTGAATCGTTTCTGTGGAATTCCGTTCTAAAACCTGTTAAAAAGCCTCAGGAAGATCAACTTCCGGTCTAATTCCGCTCAAAAAGCCTCAGGAAAGAAGCTGAGGTTAAATTTGCAATTGCATATCAACATCACGTTAGGCTTCGTGGTAAAAAGGTAGAAATTTGGTGAAAAACCCAAAAGAAGGGTCAAAAACCCCCAAAAGTGAGGCCAAGATCCCCAAAGAGGGGTCAAACCCACCAAAAAAAGCCTCAGGAATGAGCATGAAAAAAACGCATGTGCGTTTTTCACTTCCGGTTTAAAACTACTGGAGAATTAAATCCTTTTTGGATCTTTTTTCAAGATTGTATCCAGGATATTTTTCGATCACAAAAAAATTACACATATAGAGGGACTATTTTATAAAGAAGCAAGCAGTCTTGGGAACACATTTCCAATTATTAAGACCACAGGTCTTAGCTTCAAAGCAACTTTGGAAATACCTTTCCCAACTTTTTGCTAACTACAGGTTTAGTAAATCTCAAAGATTGGAATACCTTTCTTACGCATCAGGTCACCGACTTAATATTGAGATTCGGTCTGGATACTACAAGTTCCTCACATTATCGTTCACACGATCGACTTAATATATGAAAACCACCTGTCTTTCATATAAAAGTATATACACAGTATATGTTTATTTTTCACCCACAGTTGTGATATAAATATACAAAGTATATTATGAAAGTAAATTACTTTCGTTTATATGCATCTGCATATAACATTAAGATCAAACGATTTTAATAATTGAAGAATATACACTGCATATATCTCGTAAAGGTCTACTTGATTTTAATTTTTTTATGTATTTACTTAAGACTAAGAACCTTTTTTTACTACCGCTAATCTGAAGAAAGACTTGTTCTTAAACCTTTAAGTGCTTTTAATAAATAATCCACACTTGTCAATCTATTTATAAACCTGCCTCAGCTATCTGTTTTTATTATATATATATATAATATATATTATATATATATATATATATATATATATATATA
>SEYY01001181.1:0-2500 GCA_009176605.1 Armadillidium nasatum
TTTATTACGTCATCATACGTCATCAGTTGTCGTACACAATCATGTTTTTTTTTTTTTTTTATTTGCAATTTTTACACTTTTCCTAACTGAAATTCGACAAGGATTCTAAAAATGTAATTTTTTTTTACGTACGTTCAGTAGTTTTTTAAGATATGGTGCTGCTCAAACCGAAGTGTGACCACACATATTTATTATATATATTATATATATATATATATATATATATATATATATATATATATATATATATATATATATATATATATATATTATATATATATATATATATATATATATATATATATATATATATATATATATATATATATATTATATATATATATATATATATATATATAATATATATATATATATATATATATATTGTGCTTTGCAAGCAAATGATATTGAAAGCTTCCTATACTTTAAATCGTTCTCTAAATAAAAATAAATTTTAAACTAAAGTATAAATAACGTATCAAAATAAAATATAAATTAACTAAAACTACAAACTATCTAATAAGGTTTCGTTTTAATGTAAATTTTCACTCATTTTATTAAAAAACATAAAAAAAAGATTAAATTAAATTTGTAGTCAAATATTAAAGGTTTTCATGAACTGGGTATTTATCACCTGTGTTTTTTATGAAAGCTCTATTTTGCATAAAAAGAAAATAAAAATATTGGGAGAGGCGTAATTGAGCTGTATTGGCTGAACATGAAATGACCTCCATTTTGTATATATATGTATTTTCATCTTTACCTGGAACGAATTCTGGTTGACGACTGTACATATATATATATATATATATATATATATATATATATATTATATATATATATATATATATATATATATATATATATATATATATATATATATATATATATATATATATATATATATATATATATATATATATATATATATATATATATATATATATATATATATATATATATATATATATATATATATATATATATATATATATATATATATATATATATATATATATATATATATATATATATATATATATATATATATATATATATATATATATATATATATATATATATATATATATATATATATATAAAGATCAGTACCAGAGCTCGGAACATTTTTTTCGGAGAAACAATAAAATTTTCGGTTAAAATTTCTTTTATTTATTCACAAAAAATCTTTTATAAATCACTGGTTAAAAATGATTTAAAATTAATTCTATGTATTAAATTAATTGTAGGAAAACATTAGGTTAAAGCTTTTTTTCTTTTCTTATTTTCAACGTTTCGGGAAATATATTAATCCCATCATCAGGAAACAGTTTTGATTGTTTTAAACAAATAAAAATCTTTCAAAAAAAAGATTAAAAAACAAACACACATAATTAAAATAAAAAAAAAAAAAAAAAAAAAAAAAAAAATTAAATAAAAGGAAATAAAATATTAATCAATTAAGTTGTAGTTTGAAAGGGCCACTGTCACTATTGAGAGAAGGTTTAAGAATGGAAATGTGGATGGATTCTAAGATTTTTAAATCTGTTGGTTGGTTGGTTTGTGATAGGATGGAAAAATGGGATGGTTCTATTGGGTGGTTATTAGTGCGACTGTGGGATCTAATGTTGGAGTAGGAAGGAGATGAAAGATTCATACCTGTTCTGGGGGAAGATACCTCTGTGCTCGTCACATCTAACTGAGAGTTGACGCGATGTGCTGCCAACATAGGTACTAGAACAAGCACCACATGAATATTTATAGATGATGGAACGAGCGCAAAAGTGTGGGTAGGGTTCTTTATGGATAGGAAAGAGCCTATGGAGAGGTTCGGGATGAAAACAAAGGTGAAGTCTAATTGAGGGAAGCTATTATGTAAGAGGTTGAGAAGATCATTTTTTAATTTGAGATATTGATGGTCGTGAAATGGAAGTTTGATATAAATAGGTTGTTTCGGTTAGGTTAAAATAGTGGTGGGTGCAGTATAAGATTTATTAAGAAATTTTTTAAAGAATAAGGGAGGAAGGGAATAGATTAGCATTGAAGTGTTTGATTAAAAAGGAAATTCTTTATGGAGTTCTATGTAACTGGAAGTAAGGTGATAAGCTCTATGAATTAAAGTTTTAATGCTGTTGCATTTGTAGCGGAAGGGGACGTGGCTAAAAAAGTTAAGGGACAAATTTGAGAAAGTAGGTTTACGGTAAATATTTATATTATGATTTGTTGAGGTTTTTGTAATAAGCATATCGAGAAAAGGGAGGGCATTATTAACTTCTTCTTCTTTAGTAAATTTGATGTTGGGTAGTTTATTGTTAAGGAAATTTAGGAAAGGAGTGATTTGGTTCTTATTGGTGAATAATAGGAAAGTACCGTCCATATATCTTTTATAGTGGATAGGTTTAAAATTAAGAGGGGTGTTTTTTAACCAGATGGATTCATGATATATGGCTAGGGAATCTGATTGTAGGTAAAGTTGTTGGTTGAAAAAGAAGTCCGTGTC
>SEYY01001181.1:7500-20000 GCA_009176605.1 Armadillidium nasatum
TGTCTAGTAGAGAGATGGAGGAATTGAGTTTTGGTGGCATTGAAAACAACCATGTTCTCTCTGCCCAAATTAGAAATACGGGATAGATAAGAGGTCAGCTGCTCCAAGGCAACCCTCCTTGAGTCTAGTAACTGTTGTTGAGAGGGGCGCCTTTTCAAATTGAAAAGAGTAATGAAGGGTGGAGTCCTCACCATAAGAGTGGATAGGAGATGAAGTAACAGAGAGAAGGTCATTAATGAAAAGTAGAAAAAGTGTTGGGGATAGGACAGATCCTTGAGGAACACCACTATTAATTGATTTAAAGGAAGAGCGGTGGTCGTCTACAACTCCTGCTATAGAAAGACCGGAAAGGAAATCAGAGAGAAGGTTACAGAGAGAAGGATAGATTCCGAATGAGGGAAGTTTGGAAATCAAAGCTTTGTGCCAGACTCTATCGATAGCTTTCGATATGTCTAGCGCAACAGCAAAAGATTCCCTGAAATGCCGAAGAGTGGAGGACCAAGAGTCAGAGAGAAGGGAAAGAAGATCGAACGTAGAGCGTTTCTTACGAAAGCCATACTGGCGATCAGAGATAAGGTTAGAAGAATTGAGAGGTTTTCAAATCTTCCTGTTAAGGATTGATTCGAAAACTTTAGAAAGAACGAAGGTTAAAGAAATTGGTCGGTAGTTAGAGGGTTGAAAGGGGTCCCCCTTCTTCGGCACAGACTGAATGAGAGCACGTTTCCAGCACGAAGGGAAGGTTGAAATAGAAAGACATAGACGAAAAAGTTTACCAAGGCAGGGTGCAAGCTCGGAAGCACAAGTTTTGAGAACCACAGGAGGGATACCGTCAGGACCATTCGCCTTCTTAGTGTTAAACTCAGAGAGAGCAGAAGTGACGTCTTTAGAAGAAATTATAATTTTAGACATAAATGAGTTGGAGGGGGTTGAAGGAGTAGGTACAGCTCCGGAATCGTCTAAGGTTGAATTAGAAGCGAAGGTTTGAATGAGAGTTCACTTTAGAAGAAGGCAAAACGGCAGTTGTACCGTCAGAAGATACTAGAGGAGGGAAAGAGGAAGAAGCAAAGTTAGAGTTGATATTTTTTTTGCAAAATGCCAGAAAGGGCATGAGGAAGAGGAACCAGAAAGATTGTTGCATTTTCTACGGAGAAAGTTCTTATTGTTACTTAGAATAGATTTTCCTCGATTCCGGAATGAATTATATGTTGCATGAGTTTCAGGAGTTTGAAGACGACGGTAATTCCTGAAGGCAGCATCCCTGTGGCGGATAGCACGAGAACAAGCAGAGTTAAACCAAGGTTTGTTAGGTTTAGTAGAAGGGAAAGAATATGGAATGTACGCCTCCATGCCAGAGAGAATCACGTCGGGTATACGCTCTGCACACTCAGAGGGACCCCTCTCACGGAAACAGTAATCATTCCATGGAAAATTAGAGAAGAACAACCTCAAGTCAGAGCAGTTAGTGGTTCCGAAATGCCAAAAACGTCTCCTCGCCAAAGGCGGGGGCCGTTCTTGCGGAAGAGACAGGACAAGATAAAGAGATAAGAAGGTGATCGGATGAACCCAGAGGAGGAAAGAGTTTAACAGTGTAACTAGAAGGATAAGAAGTTAGGAAAAGATCAAGTATGTTGGGTTCATCATCAAGGGGATCAGGGATACGGGTAGGGAGATGCACCAACTGCTCAAGGTTGATCTGGATAGAAAATTGGAAGGCGAATTCACCAGCTGGATCGTGAGAACTAGATGAAAGCCATTGGCGGTGGTGAACTTTTAAATCACCTAATATGAGGATTTCAGAGAAAGGAGAAGAAGAAAGAATGTGTTCTATTTTGGAGTTAAGATAGTCGAAGAATTTTGGATAGTCTGAGTTAGGAGATAAGTAGACAGAACATATAAATTTAGTTGTAGAGTTGCATGAAAGTTTAAGCCATAAAGTAGAGAATTCAGAAGACTCCAAAGTAGAGACACGAGAATTGACAATATCGTTGCGCACATAAGCGCAACATCCGCCTTTGGCTAAAAATTGAGGATAGAGACAGTACGTAGTAGGGCTTGCTGTCAGAGCACTCAAACACCTGAGTTTCGGTTAAGAATAAGAGATGAGGTCTAGAAGAAGAAAGGTGGTGTTCGACAAAGTGGAAATTAGTAAAGAGACCACGAATGTTGCAGAAGTTAATGAAAAAGGAAGATCGTGCACCAGGGCAAGTTGGCATATATATATATATATATATATATATATATATATATATATATATATATATATATATATATATATATATATATATATATATATATATATATATATATATATATATATATATATATATATATATTATATATATATATATATATATATATATATATATATATATATATATATATATATATATATATATATATATATATATATATATATATATATATATATATATATATATATATATATATATATATATATATATATATATATATATATATATATATATATATATATATATATATATATATATATATATATATATCTTTGAAACCCTTCTCAACTCTCACTTCTTAGATCATCTGGAATCTCATTCCCTTCTTTCTGATCATCAGTATGGCTTTCGACGTTCGAGGTCTACTGGTGATATACTTTCCTATCTCACAGATCTATGGTCTTCTGCTCTTAGGGACCATGGGGAGACTTGCGTGGTGGCGCTTGACATATCTAAGGCGTTTGACCGGGTATGGCATGCGTCACTGCTTTCCAAGCTCCCCTCCTTTGGGTTTCCTCCTTCTCTTTGCTTACTTATGTCTAGTTTTCTTTCTAATCGTTCCATTTCTGCTGTTGTTGATGGAGCGACTTCTTCTTCCTTTCCTGTCAATAGTGGTGTTCCTCAGGGCTCTGTCTTGTCTCCTACTCTATTCTTACTTTTCATTAATGATCTTCTTAGCTCCTCATCTAACCCTATACATTCATATGCTGATGACTCAACCCTCCATTCTTCTACTCATTTCAAATCTGCTCCTTCCTTTGCATCTAGAATTGCTTCTCGTCTTCATCTTTCCGATTCTATTCTTGCAGATCTGGATAGAATTTCCCGGTGGGGTCGTCTCAACCTTGTGAAATTCAACTCTTTAAAAACTCAACTTCTAGAAATCTCCCTCTCAAAGACACCTCCTAACTTTCCTATTTCTTTCGATGGTTCTCCCATCTCTCCTGTAGACAATATAAACATACTTGGCCTTCACATAAACAAAAAAATGTTTTGGAAACCTCATATCACAATGGTTGCTAAGGCGGCTTCAAAGAAGCTGGGAGTTCTGTTTAGACTGCGAGAATTTTTCTCCTCCTCGTAGTTACTCCAATTATACAAGGGTCTCATCCGCTCTTGTATGGAGTACTGCTCTCATATCTGGGGTGGTCTCAGGTTTCACCCGTCTTTTGGATAGGGTTGAGTCAAAGGCTAAAAGACTTATAAACTGTCCCGCTCTTTCTAATTCTCTTGACTCTTTATCTTTGCGACGTGATGTTGGTGCCTTGTCTCTTTTCTATAGGTACTACAGTGGCAAATGCTTGAGGGAACTATCCACCCGCGTACCTCCACCTTTACGGCGTCCTTGCAGCACAAGGGGTGCAATGTCCGCGTATCAATTTTTCGTGGACATAGGCAACTCCAGGCTTGTCCGCTGTGGTGCCTCTTTCTTTCCTGCCACCTCTGTTTTGTGGAACTCTCTTCCATCTTCTGTATTTCCCTCTGCATTTAATCTCAATTTCTTTAAAGCCCGTGTCTGCGCTCACCTAAGAAATTTGCGTTAGGGGGGTTCTGTAAGGGCAGTGGTTTTCATTTTTTGGTTTTGTGCTCTTTTACTTTTATTTTTATTCTTTTAACACCCCCTCCATGAATAGGGCTTTGCCCGTGAGTGGTGGTGAAGTATATATATATATATATATATATATATATATATATATATATATATATATATATATATATATATATATATATATATATATATATATATATATATATATATATATATATATATATATATATAATATAATAATATAATAAAAATAAATATATATATATATATATTATTTTATTTTATTTTTAAATTTTAAATCTGGCAGATCCAGATTTATTGAATCCTTTCCCAACACTACGTAAGAGTATATTAAAATTTAAAATGGTATATAAAAATCAACAATTAACTAAAGAATTCTAATGATTCTACTGATGGTACTACAATTACAGATCAACAGCATGTATCTACAGCTATTGAATTACCTCCACCTGTCTACTCATATTACCTGTCTACTCATATTGCAAATACTGCTACTGTCACTACTATTACTAATCCTATTAATTCCATTTCAACCAGAGCTCTTCCAAATAGAACTATAACTAATCCCATTCCACAATATGCTCAATTTCAAACCCCTGTTTATCCTCAAACTTCCCATACTTCTCTTTTTACTAATCCTCTTCAGCCTCAACCATTACCTACTAACCCTATACATGTAAATCCTCAAATGTATTTTCAACTTAATACTAGTAATCCCTATATTACCAATGCTATACTATGCCTATTCCTGTACAACCAGCTACCATGCAACCTACAATACAATTTACTAACCAGCAACCAACCATGCAACCAAATGCTACCATGCATATACCACAGCAAATAAATGCTGAACCTGAACCACCATCACAGCGTCCTACTGGATTAAATATTGAAAGATTATTTTACCATCGAACTACCATACCTCTTCTAATTGGTTATGTAGACTCAACACAGAAAGATATTTCGGTATCTCAATGGCTTTCTATGGTTAATGATTTCTTTCTAAAAAGAGAAAATTCATAACGATGCAGAGAAATTAGCTGCATACCAACGTTTCATAAATCCTCATTCTTCTGCTTACAGTATAATTCAGGCTAGTAAAGAATTAAAATATGCATCTACTTGGCAAGCTTTTTCTACAAGCCTGTTAAATGTTTTAAGTCCTCTTACCACAGAGTCTAGTTTTGAATACTGATCACAGATTAGAAGAATTCAGTGGAACAAAATGTCTGTCCTGCAAGTCTATTGTTCACAAGTTCAAAAAGTC
This sequence comes from Armadillidium nasatum, assembly GCA_009176605.1. Lineage (NCBI taxonomy): Eukaryota > Metazoa > Arthropoda > Malacostraca > Isopoda > Armadillidiidae > Armadillidium > Armadillidium nasatum. The sequence continues at coordinate 12,590 of SEYY01001181.1, forward strand.
TTCGATGATTTTGAGACTAGTACTGAGATATACTTCGGTGTTAAATTCGATCCTCTTATGAAACGTATATTAACTTTTGCTACAATATACGATTGTACTCCTAAAGAACTTCAACATAAAATTGTCGATTATTTTAATCCATATTTGGAATACCCTGAACAAATTAAAGAGTATATGTCTAAAATAGCAAATATTTTAGAAAATCCTTTCAAATTTGCAAATGTATCTTCGCGTAAATTGCTGAAGAAAACTCAGTGTCTAATGTGCAATCATATACCCATAAATCTAGAAAACCTTTTTCTTAAGACTTATCCTCAAAAGGAAATCGTTCTAAATCTCAACCTATATCTCACATTGATCCTAACAATACTCCTAAGTGATTCAATTGTGAAAGATATGGTCATGAAACAAAAAACTGTATATTTTATTCTTTCTGTTCATCTTGTAAAGGATTTCATCAAAGAGGTACTCAACCACAGTGTGCTTATACTTCATGGAATTTCAAATCACCAGAAGCTCTTCAGAGAATTAGGTATATCTATTCAAATAAAGGCTTAAATCAATCTAAAAGATCAAATTCAAAGTCGAGATTTGTCTCTAGTCAACCTCCTGTTCGAAACAAACCTGAAGTTAGACATAATCGCTCTAATTTTCCTAAATCATCTACTTCACAATATCCTCAATCCCAGAATCCTCCAAGATCATATTCCAATGGTAACGAGTCCTCTAGAACATTTTCTAGACAATATCCGAATTCCAAAATTAGAAATCAGGCGCATTACATGCAAGAAAATATTTCTCCTGAAAATATTAATGGATCTACAGAATCTCCAGAATCTCCAAAGCCTCCAGACTACTACTTAGTAAATCAAACTCTGAGTGATAATGACAATTCTTTTAGACCCCATTCACCTTATCCTTATCTTGGAAATTTTGATGACAAAAATTTTTAAGTTGGACGGAGGAGTGTGATCATGACCCAGCAATCCTTCCAGTGCTCTCATCTTCATCCTCTTCTTTAGGTCATAACTATTCAGAACCAAATCCTGAAAACTCTTCTACAAATTATTTGAATTTTCTTCAAGCTGAAATTGATTATACTTCCGAATTTGAATCCGAATCTGAGTCAATTTCCGACATGTTGGACATGTTGGACATGTTGGACATGAAGACAGACACCGATATAATTTTTGGCAATACTTACACTCTTTTAAATGATACATATGGTACATCATTTTCAAATGATTCATGTAATCATATTTCTTAGAATCCAAATTCAAACTCTATTGTTAAAACTCAGAATTCTTCATGGATATATGGAATACCTATAGTCCTTTCTCATGATAATTCTTATAAATATGCTGACACTCTGTTTTTGGATTCAGGAGCAATGAAATCAATAGTAAAGCTTTCTTTATTTAATAAAATATGGAAAAATACTAACAAATACCAACAGTCATTCTAATTTAATTCTATTTCTGTGTCCTAGTTTTAAATATTTTAAAATTTGTGAAGGGTTTTTATTTTAGTATTAGCTTTAGTACGTTGAAAATTTTTTAGCCTCCTGCAACTTTTTTTACTAGACCCAGTATCAAGATAAGTTCTAATTATATTTTCATTTTTTATTTTAATTTATAATTTTTATAATTTTTATAATTTTTATAATTTTATAAATTTTAAAAATTTTATGAATTTTTATAAATTTTATAATTTTATAATTTTATAATTTTTATAATATTTTTATAATTCTATAATTTTTATAATTTTTATAATTTTATTTTAATTTATAATTTACTTATAATTTTTAATTTATAAATTTGCTAATTTATTTGTTTGTTTATTTGAATATTTTTTTTTATTTATAACTCGTTTATTGTTGTTATTGTCATTATTTTTACGTTTTGTAGTTAATGTGCTTATTTTGTTTTAACACGTTGAGTGCCACCACTCCGTTTTAGCTCATTTACTGTTTTTATGTGTACGTTCGTGTGCTTGCGAGTGTATGTAAGTGTGTGTGTGCGCGAGTGATTGTGTGAGTATGGGTGAGTGTTTGTGTGCTCTTCGAATGATGAGATTGAAAGGGCGTGTGGGTGGGTACAGACGGGGGCTTTCTATTGATTTTGCAAACGTCCGTGGCCTTCGTTCTAATCTCGCGTCTGTTGAACACCATCTCACTGCTCTCGTCCTAATCTATTGCTTCTGTCTGAGACCCAGCTGGACATGGATTCTTTTTCTAGCAATCTTAATGTATCTAATTACAAATGTTTTCACATTTTCCAACTAAATGGTGGTGTCTGTGCCAATATTAACATTAAAACTCCTGTTACACGTCTCGTAAATCTAGAATCTCCTAATTTCGATGTTTTATGGCTTAAAATCTGTCTTCCTAGTACTAAAATTATCTTTTGTTTCTGTTATTGCTCCCCTAATGGAACAGATTTTCCAGTTCTTTTTCAATATCTTACTACTTCTCACGAGACTGTTACTTCTTCTCATCCAAATGCTGAAGTCCTCTATTTAGGGGATTTCAACGTACATCACACTGAATGGTTGGGCTCCTCTCATACTGATACAGGTGGGAGGGAGGCCAAATCATTCAGCATTCTCAACGATCTGGAGCAGTTGATTAGGGAACCCACACACATTCCAGATCGTCTTAACCAATTCTTGAATACACTTGATTTATGCTTCACCACTACTCCTTCTAGTTATAAATACACCATTTTCCCTCCTATTGGTAACTCTGACTATAATCTTATAGCTCTTAGTTATAATGCTTTCTCTCCAGCAACTCCACCATAACTTAAACTTACTTTCTGGCACTTTAATCGGGCTAATTGGGGGGCAATGCGCCGCTTCTTTGCTAACTATGATCGGAGTGAATCTTGCTTTATCTCTGGGGATGCTCCTGTTTCTGCTGAAAAGGTAGGGGCAGTGATCCTTGATGGGATGGGCAGATTCATTCCATCTTCAACTAAATCTTTTTCTCCTCAAAATCCATGGTTCGATGGCAACTGTTCTCTTGTCCTTCGGGAAATAGACAATACTTACCGTGAATGGAAAAACTCTCCTTCTCCTATCACTCTTGCTAATTTTCATTCAGCTCGGAATCGTTGCAGGGCTGTTCTTCGATGGTCTAAGCGTGCTTTCATAAAAAGGGAGTGCGCTGACCTCCATGTCTCTCCTACTGATAAATATTCCTGACCTCTTGTCAAAAATATCTCTAATAACTTCTGTAAATCTGCCTTTTCTCCTCTTATTCGCTCTGATGGTTCTATTGCAAATACTCCCTCTGAAAAGGCTAATCTCTTCGGCCTCCTTTTCTCATCTAATTCCACCTTGCTCGATTCTGGCATCCCTCCTCCTACTCCTTCTCCTCTCAGGTGTCCCATGTCCCTGCCTGTAATTACTCATGATCGGGTGCATAGGATCCTGAATTCTATGAACGTCAGGAAAGCCAGTGGCCCGGATGGCATTCCAGTTCGTGTTCTGAGGGAGTGTGCTTCCGAGTTGGCCCCTGTCCTCGTTCAACTCTACTCTCTATGCCTTAATACTAATACTTTTCCTCTTCTCTGGAAGCGTGCATTTGTTCAACCGATCCCAGAAAAAGGTAGCCGCTTTGGCCCTTCTAACTTTCGACCTATAGCTCTCACTTGTGTTATCTCTAAAATTTTTGAAACTCTCCTCAACTCTCATTTCCTGGATCATTTGGAGCCTCATTCTTTTCTCTCAGATTACCAGTATGGCTTTCGACGCTCGAGGTCAACTGGTATCATACTTTCCTATCCTACTGATCTATGGTCTTCTGCCCTTAGGGACTTACGGGAAGTCTTGTGTGGTGGCGCTTGACATATCCAAGGCTTTCGACCGGGTATGGCATGCACCGCTGCTCTCCAAGCTCCCTTCCTTTGGGTTTCTTCCTTCTTTATGCTTACTATTGCCTATTTTCCTCTAGATTCTCCCATTGACAAGTAAATTTCCAATATTGTTGAAACATTAAATAATTCCCGTTTCCCTAAATTCAATGGCCATGTTCTCACACCACTCAATTAATATTTTAAAACTTTATTTAAAATGTTCCATCAGCTTTTCATTATCTTTTATATAATTTCATATATTTTCAATATTGCTTAGCAGTCTCATTAACTATGAAAACATCGTAAAACAAAGAAATATATTAATTTTAAAGACGCTTGATATTCGATAAAATGCCATTTACAGAAGACATTTCGACGCTGTCACGATTTCGAGAACCAATAAGAATATCAAAATATAATTATTAAAAAGGTATAGATAAATGTCATTTCTTAAACAAACGCCAAACATTTATCTTTTTATCTGATATTATTTTACCTGAAATGGTAATGGAAATTACATTTACCTATAAGTTAAATATATCTTAAAATGTAGATCTGGCAACATGTATTTTCTCCTTCAGTTGCAAGAATGTCAGCTGTAGCTGATGTTGTAGTTCTTAAATTTCTATTTCTTTTAAAATAATTTAATGGATAAGACATTGATTTATTTCCATTAAAGGAGAACAAATTTTTAACCATTCAATTTTGTAAGAGCATGTAAATTATAAATCCCTTCTTTCACAAAGCATGACACTGCTTGGATTTATGCTTTGTGCTGAAGCAGCAGGAGAACAATCCTCTTTCAAACCATTTTTTAAAATCCTGTATCCTATTCTTTATGAATACGCTTTTGTTTTTTCTTCCCCCACATAGTATCCAGTCCAAGGACACTTGAGAATCCGAAAATATATTTAAAGTTTTAAACTCAGAACATTGAAAGCATCTCAGAACTTGAGGTAAAAATTTCAAAGCCAAAAAAATGATAAAAACTCCAAGCATGACAGTGTTCTTTCTTTCAAAGGAGCGACTTTACCCTTGGACCAAAGAATGCTAATCGTTTTGGCGTTTGAGGAGATATACATCATGAAGTCATAGCATGAAGAACTTGCGTCACAAAATATGTTAAGCCCCAAGTGGGAGCCCTCGGTCTCAAAACAAGATCTTTTTGAATGTAATTTCTTTCAAAGAAATTAAATCTAAGCGCAACTTTTCCTATTAGGTCTTCAACTATTTGTTGATTTCATCGTCCCAACTCATTTCCTGTTCCCACGTTCTCCTCATAAGTACGCCCATATGCATGGAAGAAACAGTGATAAGGGATCGAAAACTTTAGATATTTAAATGAGAAGCTGACGTTTTGAATTGGATGAGTCGATTTCAAAATAACTCAATCTGAGAGTGTCAGATGAGGTGTCAACCAGATATGTCAAAACTCTTTCTTCTGAGCTTTGGTGTTTTGCTAATTTTTGTTTAACCTCGAACTTTTCTTTTAGTTCGGAGTTATTTGAATTCCAACTGCATAAATCAAATCTATCTTCACGCATTCTTGAAGTGATATGACAAAATATTTCTTTTAAATTGTCGATAAAAGAACTGGAATATTTAAAATTATCCATACATAAATTATTTTCCAATGAAGAAGAACAGAGATCTGGGGAATACTGTTTTGCATGGTGTCTGATAACAGCTCCTAAGATATAAGGACTTACTGATATCCCGAAAATGATAAAGGTGTAATGATAGGTATGAAGCACTCCTCCTTGTTCTCAAAAGAAGCAGAATCGATTACAGAATTCTTAATTTTTAAGACGAATCTGCAAAAGGGCTTTCGTGATGTCTGCTAGTAACGACATAATTTTTAGTACGAAATTGAAGCAATAAGCGAAATAAAGATGCCATCAGATCTAAGCCAGGACAACAAGCCTGGTTTAGAGATTGACTATTCCCGATGCGAAGGCTGCAATTAAAGTCAGGGCGAATCTTTGTTGTAAGTTGTTCTGCAGTCTTGATAACTAACATATGAGGAATCCATAGGTATCGATTGAACTCTTTTGGAGACACATGAACTGGCTCAATAATACCCTCAGCTAGGTATTAACGAAATATATCTCCATATACCGAAATGAGACCTTGATTATGAAGATTTTATGTCACACGATAAAGCGCAGCAAACGCTACTTGATGATTTGAAGATACAGCTTTTAATATTTCTTCATACCAAGGAATCTTAACATAATACTTACCATCCTTATACTCTATACTCTCATGGATTCGACGTTCGAAGATGGTATCAATGGAACCTTTGTCGGTTTCTTCGTCCATGCCAATGGATTCTACTTTGTAGATGTTTTCTATGCCAACATCAAGTTATAAGTCTGAGTGAGAATGATTCAATTGGTCGAAATAGGAAGAAGACAGATCCACTATAAGAGATAAGATGCTTTCGGGAATTTTTTTCATAGATTCGAGAAGAGAAGTAAACAACAAACTGGAATCTTTTGGTTGACAGAAGGTCCTCTTCCTTTGAGTATTACTCGAATTGTTTTCTCCAAATATGATTTCAATTTCAAGTTTTTATAAAAAGTTACGAACTGATCCGAATGGAACGAAACCAAGACAGAAATCAATGGCACCTCCTCTCGAACAACTGACTACTTTAAAATGCTTCATGAGATATAGAGTGTCTATTCCCAGATGACATTACACATTGTTGACAATGTCACCATGAAGGCATTGCTGATAGAATCGATCAGCCATCTTAAAATTGTTCCTTCGTATATTACATTATTCGGATACCATCAATCCCTTGATTTCAAAACCGACGTCAAGATTGAAATCCACAAGAGTTGGAATTTGGGTATATGACCCACAACATAAATTCAATTCCAGATCAATGGAGTACATTGTTTTGATTTGTTCTCCCAGAAAAGTTTTTACAGTGGTGTTTTGACGAGGAAGTGAAGTAATTTTCACTCCTAACTTCTCCATGACACTTCCTTTCAAGTAACTTTTCTGAGAACCAAAATCCAGAAGAGCCCTTATTTCTTGAAACTTATTCCCCTTTTTACTTTAAGAGATATAGTTGGAAGAATGTTACCAGAAGAAGAAGATCCAGTGTTGATACACAGATGACTTTGTTGAGATTCATCCTCCCCACTTTGTGCAAGAAATAATGAAGGAGTAAGTAGAGAGTATCTGTTCTATGATGTTGATTATTCTTCCTTTTTTCATTTGCTTCAGAGGAGCAAAGGGCCTAAATATGTTGCTTGTTTTTACAGTAAAAACTAGTGCGAATAAATCCATATCACTTAGCTTGACACTGCTTGGATTTATGCTTTGTGCTGAAGCAGCAAGAGAACAATCCTCTTTCTATACAGCCCTCTTTTCTGGATGTTGGATTTGAAAAGACGGTGCAGGATTTATTTATTTAGTAATTTATTTTTTTCCTCACAAATTATTTTTTTTTTATTTCTTTATTTTTTCACTTTATTTACTTTTATTTTTACAAGGAAATTAAAACTCTGCTTGGTAATAATCAAGCTCTTTTTAAAAAG